>RJWJ010017959.1:0-32272 GCA_004363605.1 Indri indri
TCAGTTTTCTTATCTTTGTCTCCAGAGCTTTCTTTTATGGTCCTTTTATTTTTTATGGTGAGAGCCAGATAAAGGCTTAATGTCATTTCATCTGTCAATTCAAAATGTGTGTTTTTACCAGCAGAGCATGCACTAAGTATGTGCTATCATTTGCAAAGGAAAATGAGAATACATATCTACAGAAGCACTCTCAGAAAAGGAGTCCCTGCTGTCTCTGAAATGAAAGGGTATTATTTGAATATGTAACCCAATTGTACTTTTATAATTCAAAAATGGAGACTGTAAATATTATTGCAGTGACAGTGAAACGAAGTGGAACTGAGACCTGACTGCGCTGCAAGGCAGAGCCCTCACGCCTCAGTCACCGCCTGTCTCCTGCAGGGGCTGGAACGAGCCTGAGGAACGTCACCATGGCCCTGGTGAGCTGGTTTCTTCTCTTTGAAAGCACGATCGAATCTATTTACAGAAACATTTGGGCTGGTTTCTACACAATTAAAATATCACACAAATCATTAAGTGAAGATACAGTGTTTGTAAGAAAAATGTGGTCAACAGCATGTGGTAACATCCACTTTTATTGTGACAGAAAACGTCCCCATCCCATTTTATAAAAATATCCATGAATTGCATCAACAAAGACTGAATCATCAGAATTATTTCATTTATCTAGTTTAAAAATTTCTCTGAATGCTGTCATCTTCTGCTTGTGAATTCCATAAATTAATTCAGCCAGATGTCTGAGAGTCCTCTAAAAGATTTTCTTAAATCTGTCTTCTCTATATCTAGTCTTAGTTTGATCCTGTCACTTTTAAATATTAGTGTTTGTAATATTTTCCTGTGGTACCTTTCCCTTTACTTTAAATTTTTACAACCCATTCTTACAAATGTGCTTATATCAGTGCCTCTTTGTATACATGGATATGTCTGTGAAACTTACATTTTATGTTGATTTTGTTAAAGGTTAAAGAAAGAGAGACCAATTAACTTCACCTTTCCCTAAACTTGAAAAGGAATCAATCAAATTCTGCCCTTCATCTCCAAAGTTTGGAAGAGCAGAGTTTCCTGTCCATTAAGTCATCCTTTCTTCATAACTATTAAAAAAGAAATAATCAAAAAAAGAAATCGCCGAATAGTTAAAACGGTTTTAATCAAATATATACATAACATGCACTGTTGATCAGTTAAAAACTGGTCGAGGCGGTTTACTTGTAATTATTCTGAACTTGGATATCTGTGGATTATTTTTATAGCAAGGACAGGTGGCTTTAGCTAGTTTTCATGCTGTTCTTGCTTGGATACTTTCAGGGTGGGGGACAGGTGAGCTGCAAGAGAAATGAGTGTGACTAATGGAAATCTGAGCCTGCCTTGCCGATGGCTGAGCTCTGGAGTGGAGAAGGGTTCAGGGTATTGGGCCGGGGCCTGTCTGGTGGGTTGAATCACACAGCCTTGACTCCCTTGCAGGAATGTGGGTCTGTGTGCAGTTCCCTCTGAAGCGTCTGTCTTCCCTGGGAAGGAGCTCACCCTGAAGCTTGGGGCTGGTGAAGGGAGACCTCGCCCAACCTCTGGTGACCCCCCTCCCCTCTGGACTCCAACCCCACCAGTGGCAATTCCTTAAGGCAAGGGTTTTTCAGATAATTAGAAGTGTGATAGTATGAAAAGGAATTTTCAGAGTGAACTGAGTCAAGAATTGGTGGTGGTGAAACTCCCTCCAGCTTTCTTGGAAAGCAGAAGATGCTATGTCATCTGCTTTCTGGGGCCTCCACCTTCCCCAGCCCATCTAGAAATGGCCGCCCTGGGAACGCCTGCTTTCCACCTGTTGGGTGGGGCTGGGTGTGTGGGGAGGAGCCTTCTGTCAAGAACTTTGCCAGGAGCCTCTTTGCTACACCCCTCCACGCTGCTCACGCTGCTCCGAGAAAGCTTAGCTCTCACCTGGCAGCCTCACTTCCTCCGTTGCTGCACTCCGAGATGTAGCTTTCACTGGTGGCCTACGAAGGGGTGGAAAGGCCCAATCGCAGGGAAATGATTATTAAGGTCAACTCTCCTCTGAAGAGGTGGTACCCATTGTACTTTTTCACACACACTCCTGCCTGGGCTGCGGTAATCCTAGGAACTTTGCTCTCAGCTGCAGTAACTCCCATGCGTAACCATCCTATGTTTTCCCTTCAAATGTTAGCAGGAGGCAGATTTTTAGATGGGGACATCAGGGAGAAGAGAGTCCCGGGAGCTCAGGTCATAATGGGGAAACCAGGAATCTGATTCTGACCTCTCTGACTAGGCTGCTCCCTCCTTTTTCCAAGAGCTTGAACTTGAAATCTGCTCTCTAAAAAACAACCCCAATCTTCTCTGCTTCTAGCTGTGCCCACGTCCTTTGGGGAAGGCTGTGGAATGCCTGACCTGCTTTCAGGGACAGAGCTGAGGATCTGAAGCTGGCAACTTACCAGGGAGACAGTGGGGTTGGGGAGTTGGGTGCGGCAGAAGCGTTTGCGTAAAGCCTCTTGCACCTGCAGGAGAGGTAAACGCCCCGCTTATGCCAGCCCAAGTCCTGGCCTTCGGTCTGCGAGGCAGGCGGGGGGCTAGGTAGGCAGACTCACCTTCTTGTCCATGAGGCAACCAAACAGTAAGATGAAGACACCCTGAGAAGAGCACAGGGGTGAGAGCTGGTCACAGAGGAAGGGGTCAACCCAAGTCAACTCACTCCCTCTGTGCTTCTTTCAACCTCTGTCCTCTTGTCTGATTCACATCCTGAGGCCGCCTGTCTCAGTTTTCTTGTCCATTGGTACCTTTTGGTGCACAGGATCCATGCCAGATGCTTTTCTTATTGTTATGGTTACAACTGATATCAAAGGATTGGGTACTGACAATTTCCTGAATTCTCTGGCAAAATCAGCTATTATTTTACAAATAAGAAAACCAAAGCTCAGAGAGGTTATATCATTTGTCCAGAGTTATCCAGCTGTACAGTGGAGGAGCTGGGACCGATACCTAAGCTTTTGAAAATTCCTGTACCTATTTTCTTCTGTTCCACTGTGATTCTACCTTGAGAAGGAATTGGCAGTGACTTAGACCATCAAAAGGGCAAAAAGCACAGCCACCACCCTGCCACCTACCTGGAAAGTGTTGAGAATGGTGAAGATGTAATGAGGGACTGCGGAGACTTCCTCTAACAGAGTGGCCAGGCCTAGCCCCCAGGTGAGGCCAAAGATGGGTGTGAGAATGAGCAGGGCTTTGATCACCCCCAGAAGAGCTTGTTGCTTCTCCACGGGTGGTCCCTCTGACAGCGAAGGTCTCAGCAACTTCAGCACAGCCATGGCTAGTATCAGCCCGTTCACACCTACGATGGCCAGCACTGGCCCCACGAAAGTGTAGAGCGCCCCTCCCTTCCCATCCAACCAGCACTCCCCCTCCCTCAGGTATTGCCCTCTAGGTAGGTAGAGGCCCAGGGTGACACCTGCAAACCCCAGGGGGCACACGTAGCCGAGGAGCACCATCAGGGGGAGGACTCGGTGCTTGGACAGCTGCTGGAAGACGAAGAGCAGCTGGTGGGCCAACACCAGGGCCTGCGCCAGCATCCAGAAAAAGGTGGCCAGGTAGAAGAAATGACAGAGGAAGGTAGCGGTGAGGCAGAGCAGGCTGCGAGACCCTGGAGGGAGCAGTGTGGCTCCCAGGAAGCAGGTGTCTGCAGCCAGCAAGCAGAGCACCACATTGAGCAGGGCAGTGTGGCGGAAGTAGGCGACCTTGTTCCGCACCACGACTCTCCACACCAGCCTATACACGCCCAGGCATACAAGCAGCGCAAGTATGGAAGCTCCCAAGCCCAGGTTACTCAGCAGTGCCAGGGTAGGATTTTCTGGAACAGTGTGAGGGGACATGAGGATGGAGAAGGCAGTGAGGTGCTGGCAGATGCACTGAGTGGTCAGGCTGGCACTGGCTGCCTGTGCCTGGCATCCTTCTCTGGACCAACCCCCCTTGCCCTGGAAGAGATTGTGATCCCAGAAGACACAATGAGGGGTACTCTTTGTGTGCCCGAAGTCCATGATGACCTCTCCCTGGTGGAAGGTCTGGCCATCTGCCATGATGGAGTTGACAAGGACCAGGCCAGGAGTGGTGTAGAGGGTGTCCCCCAGCCCGTGCCCATAGTTTGGGGGCAGAAGGTTGTCCAGTTTTTGCAGTACCAGACTGGTAATGCTGATTTGGGTTCCATTGTGGCGTAGCGGGGCCAGTGCATGCCTGGGAACCTGAGCCTGCAGTGGGTGCTGCGTGGAGAAGGAGATCTTACAGTCAGCGGGCAACTCAGGGCCGAGGAGCCGGGTCTGCAGCTGCACGTTGGGCAAGCTGAAGGTGAAGGGGTGATCTTGTGGGCACAAGCTGCGTGCCAGGGTCTCCACAGCCAGCAGGAAAGTTGAGCCCACCCAGGGCTTCTCGGTCCACAGAGAACTGGTGTCCATGTCTAGGACCTTGTCTGTGGTTGTCAGGAGATTCTGTAGCACCCAACAGAGAAATGGTCCAATCCGTTTGAGCCTGCAGTTCTCAGCCAGGAGCACTGAGAGCTACAGACCTCAAACCTACCCTTCCCAGTCCAGGAAAGAGCCAAGGTTGAAAAGAAGAGGAAGGAGGAGGACAGGCTTGTGAAGGGAGACTTTCTAGAAGGGAAGGATGGGAAGCTGCTCCACCAACCACCTGGGGGCATCTTCAAGTGTGCAGTCCCCTGATCCACACCCCACCCCTCTGCCTGACATCCCTTCTTCCCTCCCATCCCTTGGGGCCACCCAGGTCCTAAGAGGGAACTTCTCCAACTCCTTGACCCCTCCAGGTCCTCAAAGCTAGGCATGGTGACCAGTGGTAGAGGGCACGATGTTCTGAAGGCAAGGGCCACGTGCATGTCTGTGCACCCAGGTGTGCTACATATTCCCAGACGTGAGACGTGAAAGGTGAGTAATATCATCGCCCCTTGTTAGTCTTTTGGCTGCAGCTTATGGGTCACCAGCTGAGGTGCACACTGAGCTGATTTCGGTGAGTCCAGCAAAGCCAGGCGTGTTTGAGTGTCTCCATGTGCACATGTTAGCCACATGTCTGTGTGTGCATACTGCCTCTGCGCTCACGTCTCCACACCCTTTCCTGCCTTCCGCCCTCCCACGTGCTCCCAGCATCAGGCCTTTCCCACACTCCATCACCCAGGAGACTGGTGCGCAAGAGGGGAAATGGACCAGGAGCACAGACACTTGGACTCCAGGTATGTCTGCTGTCTGGCAGCCCATGGTGAAGTCAGAGGGACAGAAGCGCCCACAGGCAAAATGCCTCCATGCTCCATTGCCCAGCTGGCCCCCCGCTGTGGCTCAGGGATCTCACCTCCAGGGCACTGCGCTTAAGCCGTATTCTGGCCCTTGCCATCACCTCGGCCAGGCATTTCATGGTGCGCAGCAGCGTCAGTAGGTCAGAGGGTGAGCTTGCCATCGCCACCTGCCCTGAGAGCTCCCTCAGGATCTGTGGCACCTCATCGTCAGGCTTGCCCTGGCCTGCCTGCAGCAGCTGAGACAGATGAGACAACAGGAGAGGGGTGGCAGGAGAGTCCTCACAAGGGAGGGGCCACCTCCTTCTCTTTGTGTCCAGCCCCTTCCCACCCCCATCCCCGTGCCTTGTCCCAGAGGGAGCAGGAAGCAGAGAGGGGAGCGAGTGAGCCATGTGGAAGGAACTGACACCAATGCAAGGGGGAGGCACACATGGAATTAGGGTTCGAGATCATGATCTCCCCATGGAGGGTGCTGACCCCTCTGAGGCCCCCACACCCATGACCTAGCTCTGCTAGGGCTCCAGTTCAGAGAAGCCGAATGACCTGTGGGCGGGTCCTGAGTGAAGGAGGGTGGGCCATGGAGGGGGGAGCCCACGGGCAGTGGGGCAGGAGCTTTACCTTGGCTCTAGTAAGCAAGGCCAGGAGCCTTTCATCGGTGCAGCTGCTACGGATGGGCCCCCAGACCCCATCGCGCCTACAGGGCCTTTTCACCACTCCACTCTTGTTCACGGGACATGGGGCCTGTGCCACGTGGCCAGCCTTGGTGACATTCCAGGCCATACCTGAGGAGTCCTCAGGGCAGGTGGTGTCTCCATCTGAAGAACGAAGGTCAGGGAGGACTCTGCAATCACAGTCCCACCTGAGCCGTTCCTTGGGCAGCAACTGTGCAGGCCCTGGAGCCTGGCCCCATTGCCCGGGGCAGGGAGTGCCATGGACGAGAGCTCGCGCCCCCGGGGCAATCAGCTGAGGTCGGCCCACTGCACCCCAAGCCCCACGTACCCCGGATGATGGTGATGGAGACAGGGACCCTGAGGGGAGTGAGGCCCTGGCTCTGCAGGTCACAAGTGTATGTGGTGTCAGCGGCCGGGCAGTGCTGAACCACCAGCACGGAGCACTGAGAGCCTGACGTGTTGAATGAGGAGGCTGAGGGTAAGAAGAGAGAAGGGAACCATCACTGGGCTTGTTCCATGCTGGCCTGGACATGCGGTCTCGGTCTTTCTAGCAATTTCAGAAGCAGGTGAAACATGGGGAAGAGCCCAGGGGTGTGTGGACATCAAATGATGGCAGGCAAAGGTTGGATGTTGCTGAGGGGGATGCTGGGGGTCTCTAAGTAGCTCCAGGACTCAGTTTCCTTATTTGTAAAATGGGGACTATCCTCACACTAACCTCAGAGAGTTCAATGCAATTGTGCGAATGAAAGCATTTTGCAAAAACTTACCTATGCACTGTGGTCACGTTGTATCAGTAGAGGTGGGATTGCTTTGATGGGGTGAAAACAGTGTTGGACTTGGACCCCCAAGTCCCTGGTTGGACTGCGGCCTCTGTTTCTCATGAGCTGAAGACCCAGCCCCTCGGAGGAGACAAGCTGCCCCCTTTCACCCCTGATGCCTGATAGCTGCCCCTTCTCATACCTTCGCCATCTTCTCCAGGGCTCCAGGCAGCCGTGTAGGCCAGGTTTGTGCGGGGGATGCAGCAGCTCAGCTGGAAGCCTGGGGAAGTGGCACAGGAGACGGAGAGCTGGTCTGGAAGTCGAGCCACGTCTGTCACCTCCAAAGGCACGCTCACCACCTGGTACAGGTTCCACATGAATCCCTGGGCCTCGAAGCAGCTCACGTACTCACCTGCAGACACACATCTGCTGCAACTGGGACTCCTCTGGGCCCGCCCGCACCACAGAACCTCCCCGTTGCCTCCCAACCCTCAGCCCGGGATCTGCCTTCTCGCTCCCTCCTCTGCCGGCGCCCGGTGCTTAATCTCAGCAAGAAAGGTCCCAGGATGGCCCACGTGGAAGATATTCCCTGCCCCCAAGAAGGGTTTCCAGGAGGAAGAAGAAATCTGTGGAAGAGGCTCCTGGCCCTTTTTATTAGCCTGTGCCCACGAACTCCAAGGCAAACCTCTCTCCCGATAGCAGATGTCCTTCCTGCCCGACCCCTGCCATCATAGTGTCTTGAAAAACATGGATCTGTTCTCAGCTGAAATCGAGACCATATTTTCAGCATTCCCCACATTGTAACAGTTTTCTTAACATAAACGTTTTTATGAAAAATAACTTTATTTTCCAAAACAAAACATAAGTAGAAGAGTGACGTTGGACATTGTTTCATATTTGTGCAAATCTCTCTAATGTCTGGCTGAGTGGCAGGTGATCGGGTTGTCCTACTGGCGTCTGTGTTCGATTTGCGAGACCCCTGCAGCCTCTGGAAGATGCCACTGTCCACTCCTGAGGGAGTGAGAGGGGAGGAGGCAAGTGACATCTGAGTATAGTAGGACAATAATCGTGACTTCGTGAACCCCTAAAAGGGTCCAGAAGTCCCCAGACCGTAGTGAAAACAGCTGGCCATTTTTAGAATTTTCCACATTATAATTTTTCACACCAATGGGCCTCTTAGCCTTTGTTTCCTCAGAATGAATACATAGAAAGATGAAAAGGGTAAGGAAGAGGTGAAAAGAAAAGAAGGAAGGAGAAGGAGGGAAGCGTGGGAGGAAGAGGTGACGGAAAGCAGAGAAGAAAGGGACAGGAAAAAAAGAGGAGAAGAGAGGCGAGGACAGGCCTGGTGGCTACCTGCCCAGTGATGGGACATGTTGGAGACGCTGAGGGCAGCCCAGCCCCTGCTGGAGGTCAGGGACACCTGTGTCCCTGGCTGCAGGAGGACCGGTCTGGAGTTCCCTGGGTGCCTCAGGAACCAGTTCAGGTTGGTGGCCTCCTGGCTGACGCGGAGAGTGAGGTTCAGCGTGTGGCCAGGCATCTGCAGCGGGGAGTTCAGGCTCAGGTCTCCCGGGACTGCAGGGAGGCAGGAGGCAGTGAGTTCCTGAGGAGGAGATCACTCCCTCCTCACTCTGAGGCTCGGTCTTCCAAGGTCCCTCCCACCTAGCTTTATTTTTCCTTTTCGTCCCTGGGTGGGGGCAGCTGAGTGTGCCCTGCTGTCATCCAGCCTGGAGGACCCTATCTGTTACCGGGAACTCAAAAGACAACTTTTTCGACCTATGACTTCCCCCGCCCCAGGTAACATGGGGCTGCTGGAGCTGCTTCCTGTTTTGTTCTCTGAGGATAAAAAGTAGGGTCACTCTAGCGCTTTCTCCGCTTGTCCCTGTATCTCTGGGGCCCCGTTAGTCTCACTGGTCCTGAGCTCAGGGCCTGTGATCTGGCGTGAAGGTTGGCTCTTCTCCCACCCAGGGGAGCAGCGGGGCTTGTGCCTGGGGCTGAAATACAGGTTCAGAGAGGAAGAACACCACAGGGAGCATTTCTTTCACTTGAAGCCATTGGTTTCCAAGTTCCCACCCCGCCTCACCAGGTGGC
Source organism: Indri indri (assembly GCA_004363605.1). Classification (NCBI taxonomy): domain Eukaryota; kingdom Metazoa; phylum Chordata; class Mammalia; order Primates; family Indriidae; genus Indri; species Indri indri. The sequence goes on from RJWJ010017959.1 coordinate 8,805, forward strand.
AGCAACTGGCAGTACCCAGGTTCAGGCTGGCTGAAGACAAGACAGCCACAAGGCCGGTCATTGTGGAGGGCTTGGCAGGGACGGTGACGGGAGCAGACTCTGGCATTCCACTGGTACCCAGAGAGACAAGAACATTCGATATGCCCCTCGAGGTTGACGTCACACTCTGTGACAGAGAAGGGGGTTAAGAAGTGGGCAGGCTGTCTGAGAAGGTGGGTGCCCGAGAGGCTTTAGGGCTGTTTAGGGCTGGGTATTCGGACCAGGCCCACCCCGAGCGACTGTACCTCCTCAGGCAGGACTCAGGGCAGCAGAGGCCATGCTGGGCAGGGAATTAGGGGTGAGGGTGGAAGTCCCGGCCTGCTCTGTGTGCCCCCCGGGCCCTCGGCCTGAGTTCAAAGATTGGATGGGGCAGGCAGGGAAAGGTCTGTTTGGTGTTGGGCATGGAGGGGAAGGAATTGGGCCAGGGAGAAAGAACCAGGCAGCCCTCCAGGAGGTGGGGAGGGGCTCACAGGGCCTCAGGCCAGCCGGCTGTGGGAGAGCTGGGAAGCCTAGTTCCCTCCACTCCAGCAAGTGGCACCTGTCGTGAGGCCGAGGCCAGTGAGAGTTCCTGGAGAAGCAGAGGCCAGGGCAGCAGGGGGAGTCAGGGTCCCGGAGAGTGTCAGTGGCCAGGTCTTGTCTGGAAAGTCCAGATGCACATAGACGGAGACCAGAGCTGATTCCACAGGAGCAGAGGGGACAGCTGGAGAGGAGAGGCAGCAAGGCACGGCAGTCCCTTCTTGCCTCCCACACCAAGCTGGCCATTCCCAGGGACACGGAGCAGATCCCCCTCCCATAGCCTGTCTGGGCGCACAGACAGGACTCAGGGAGCAGCCGGATACACGGCTTCATGGCATCCTCCCAGCAGCCCCCATGTCATGGATGAGGCTGCAGAGGTGAACGAGCTCCTCAAGGGCTCACAGCTGCAGAAATGGACGCAGACCTGGCGGACTGCCTGAGCTGGTCCTCTTCCACTCCCGCCACTGCTCACCGTGCCCTCTCCTGGCTCCTTCTTTCCTCCTCCTCCCTCCCTCCCCTGGCCATCCACTCACCCCCTGATCCACTCCCTCTGTCCAGGAGCTGCCCAGATTCCCCTCCAGCCTGACTCTGTCCCTGGAACAGAACACAGAGGAGAGACCTCTGAGGAGAGGTTGACCTCAAGTCCCTCCCAAGGACACCTCAGCGGCCAGCCTGGCTGGTCTCAACCAGGGTGACTTGGTCCCTTGGAATCTCTTCTTTTTGCCGGTACTCAACATACCCATCGGGAAGGGGAAGCGGGCTTCTGGAGGGGTGCCAGGGATGCAGCCCCAGGAGCCCTGCCAGGGCCTGCAGATCCTGCCTAAAACCAGGAACCAGGCACGCCCTGGGGAGTCAATATGCTTTGTTTAATTCCTTCCTGAATTTACCTGTCCCTGGGCCTCTACGTTTATTGAAATGGCTGGGTCTGGAGCTCCAGCAGGGGTGTTGGGCAGAGCTGGCCAGCCCAGAGACTTAGGGACTTTATTACTTCCATAGGATTTGATACAAGGGTGAGCAGAAGGCAGGCTCTTCCCCTAGTCTCTGGTTCCTGTATATTATTTCCTCCCCTACTCTTTCCTCTCTGAAAATTGCACATGCACGTGGATATCTGTGCAAAACCAGATACTGATACGGATGTGGCTATGGATACAGAGATGGACATAAGCTGGGTGTGGTGGGGCGTGCTCATAGTCTCAGCTACTCGGGAGGATCACCTGAGCCCAGGAGTTCCAGGCCAGCCTGGACAACATAGCAAGACTCTGTCTCTACAAAAATAAAAAAAAGGATGTAGATAGATTTAGATATTGTTATACATGTAGATGTAGATAAAGATAGATATGGATTTAGATTTAGAGATAGAAATTGATTTAGGTTTAGAAATGTGGATGTGTAGATATAGATACAGGCATAGATACAGGTATCTGCCTGGGAGAAAACAGATCAAAAGGTACTAATCTAGACACTGATGCCTTTCCCCAGATTCCCTCCCATCGTCTATGCCAGTGGTTCCCAAATCTGAAAAGTTTTCTTTTCTTTTCACTTTTAAATGGCCCGCTTGACTGGAAGAGCCTTTATCCGAAGTGCAGCAGGTACCACTGCAGTTCACAAGGACTCAAAGAAACAAAAGCTACCCCCACACCCGGGAAAATCAGACTGGACTCTCACAGTCTGTACTAAACTGGCTTTTTTCCTTTTATATTGTATTTCCTCTCCCTTCAGCCCTTGCCCCCCACCTGTCCCCCGACCCCACACCTTGCTGTCCCTCACAGCCAGAGGCCCCTGGCATCGCCTCTGCAGGCGTCCCCTGGATATTCATCCAGTCTTACTTACAAGTTGGGATGCTCGGGCAGCCGGTGACCCCAGCAGGGGAAGAGTCATGGCCAGGAGCAGCAGGCGGGCAGCCGAACAGACCATGGCTCAGTGAAGCAGTCCCTACAAGGCCATGATGCAAATTTCCTTAGAAGAGCTGGCAGGGCAGTGCACAGATGGGGTGGGAGGGAAGCAAGGGAGGGAGCCAGGGCCGAATTTACAGAGGAAGTGCTACAGCCCGTGACTCTGAGTCAAATGGGCATCCGGGTCACTGTGCGGACACCTGGAACCCACGTGCCCCAGTGAGAATGGTCTGTCCTGGTTCCCCCAGGGTCTGGACCAAGGACTTAGTGAGCAGGAGAGGGCTTAGGGGTCCTAAGTCACAATCAGCAACGTGTTAAGAAGCCAGGTTCGGTCATGTTCCCAAGGATCTGGGAAATCTGGATTGTTCTGGAACCCCTCCAGGAAGCTGGAGCATTGATCAAAGAGCCAAGGTGAGAAAAGAAAAAAAATTATAGCTGATTGATACCTTAAAATAATTTCCAGATAGACCAGAGTCTTACATGTAAAAAAGTATCTGTAGATTGGCATGGTGGCGCATACCTGCAGTCCCAGCTACTCGGGAGGCTGAGGCAGGAGGATCACTTGAGCCCAGGAGTTAGAGGTTGCTGTGAGCTACGATGACCCCTCTGTACTCTGCCCAGGTGACAGAGCAAGACCCTGTCTCAGGAAAAAAAAAAAAAAAAATCTGAAAAGATAATAGAAGAAATTCACAAGCAATTTCACAAAATAATTTTGAAGCAAGGAAGGTTTTTAAAACAAGACACAAAATTGAGAAGACAAAAGGACAAAATACACTTATATTTTTCAGTTCTAAAATTTCCATTTGTTTCTTCATACTTTCTGTTTCCTCACTGAGACTTTTTATCTTTTCATTAATTTCAAGAGTGTTACTCACGGCACTCTCATAATAGCTGCTTTAGTGTCATTTTCAGATAGTTCCAACATCTGTGACATCTTAGCATTGGTATCTGTTGATTGTTTTTTCCCACGTGAGCTGAGATTTCCTGGTTCTTATAAGCCAAGTAATTTTGGGTTGTATCCTGGACATTTTAAACATTATGTTATGAAACTCTGGATCTTGTTTAAATCCTGTGGAAAATGCTAATGTTTCTTTTCAAACAGGTAATCCACCTGGTTTGGTTCAAGTCACAAGTTCTGACCGACCTACTGTGGGTTGTGTTCTCAACATCGGTTCTCTTTGCAAAGCCTTTGCAATGCCGTTCAGATCTACTGCAGATGTGTGCCACCCAGTGGCCAGCCTGGGACCTGCGTGATGGTCTATCTCCCTCTAGTTCTCAAAGTTTACGGTATGTGGTTTAAGGGTCAGATCCATGCATGTACAACTGGGAGGTGATCCTAGGAGTTCACAAAATTTTATGGGGTTGAAAAAGCTCAGGAAATTTCACCCCAAAATTTGACTCCTTGGTATAAAGAATATTTTGATTTAAAGGCCCTTAGAGATCAACAGGCCCTTGGAAGAGGCTTTCCTTCTGTCTGCATAACCAGACAGACCATCAAAAGAACAATTGACTTCCCTTCCCCTCCCTGTTATCTCAGTATATTGCGGGAAAGAAAATCAAGAATGCAATGAGACCTGGTTGATCTCAAGTTTAGTTTAATTTGCAAAGAGAATCATTTACAAGCCAATCTTTTCCCCCATCCATTCATCTTCCCTAGCACCCATTTATTACCCCTAAGCAGAATTACCTGTAGTCCTCAACTCCCCCTCCCCTCTAAAGAAGGGTATAAAAATATCTGGATCCCTTGGCCGGGTGTGGTGGCTCACGCCTGTAATCCTGGCACTCTGGGAGGCCGAGGCGGGCGGATTGTTTGAGCTCAGGAGTTCGAAACCAGCCTGAGCAAGAGTGAGACCCCATCTCTACTAAAAATAGAAAGAAATTAATCAGACAACTAAAAATACAGAAAAAATTAGCCAGGCATGGTGGCACATGCCTGTAGTCCCAGCTACTCGGGAGGCTGAGGCAGAAGGATTGCTTGAGCCCAGGAGTTTGAGGTTGCTGTGAGCTAGGCTAACGCCACAGCACTCACTCTAGCCCAGGCAACACAGTGAGACTCTGTCTCAAAAAAAAAAAAATCTGGATCCCATTGGGATACTGGGTAATCACTCTGTGATTCGCCCCCTGAGCATAGTAAATAAACCTCTTATTAATCTGCCTTAACTGTGAGTTGATCTTTCAGTGAACTGTGGGGGAAAGGAGAAGTGTCCCCCTCACCCCCACAGCTTGGCATAGTCGGTGGGATCCGAAGCCACTCTGCTCTTCTGAAAGATGCAGCGAGGAGAATGGAGAGTTAGACCAGCCGCAACACGGTTAGGAACCTCAACTTACCAGTAAGACTCCTGGTTTTCCTCTCTCTCTGTGGGCTCCGGTTGAGCAGACAGTAAAGGTCATTGTCCTTTCCACATTTAAGATTAATGAGAGAAAAGGTTTTTGTGAGTGACTATTCTTTGTAAAGCGACCCTGGTATTGGTAGATTTTTTGGTACTTTGGGGTATGAATATTCATATTGTCTGATTCCCTCTCCTCTCAGAAATAGCCTTTTTGTTGCTGTTGTTGTTGCTTTCTTTTGTTGTTTCCTTCTGTGTTGTTCTGTCATAAAGAGAGTTACCAGAGGGTAGAACACGGGCCTGGCCCCTCTATCAGCCTGCAGATCGTGCGGCCCTGCATGCGAGCTGGTGACATGGTTCTGACTAGACCGGCTTCTATTAAAACAAACTTTGCTGCAGATCTCCGGAAAAAAAACTGTATGAGGTTCCACTCTCGTCCTGTTATTTGTCCCTGAGTTTGTCTTGTGACTGAGTGGGAGTTTTCTCCTCAGTCTCCACCATCCAGGGGTTGTGTTTTTTCAGGAACGTCAGGTGGCCAATCTGAAAAAGACCGTGTGTCCGGGACATGTAAGAGTCTAAGCAGCGTACTCTTTGTACCGTGGCCAGCTCTAGGGGAGTCTTTGTTTTTTCCGTTTTCTTTCCTTTTTTTTTTTTTTTGGAGACAGAGTCTTGCTCTGTCACCCTAGCTAGAATGTAGTAGTGTCATTTGTTGCTCCCAGCAACCTCAAACTCCTGGGCTCAACTGATCCTTCTGCCTCAGCCTCCCAAGAGCTGGGACTACAGGTGCATACCACCAGGCCTGGCTAGTTTTTTTTCTTTCTGTTTTTAGTAGAGAGGGGGTCTCACTCTTGCTCAGGCTGGTCTCAAACTCCTGAGCTCAGTTGATCCTCCTGCCTCAGCCTCCCAGGGTGCTGGGATTACAGGTGCGAGCCATTGCACCTGGCTGGGAGTCTTTGTCTTAAAAAGTCCTACTCTCTTTGTTATCTTGTCTGTTTCAGAGAGTGAATTTTTGGGAGTCTTGGGAACTGCCTTCTCTATGCCCTCTCTAGGCTAAACCTGAGAAATTACCACCTGGGCTTTCTATGAAGAGGTGTTGGATTGAATTACTTTTGGAATAAATATACCATTGAGATTAATAGCCAAAAGATGGATCTTTTAAATTAAAAAACTTCTAAATTAAAAAATAATAATAAATTTTAGAGATCTATTTGAAACAATTGCCTTATTTGTATTAAGTGAAGTTAGATGAAAAGAAAGACACATAATGTGTGGCTACCCTTAAAAATTCTCTTGACAAAATTGAGGAGCAAAAGTGCTCTTCTGGTGCAAAAGTAATTGCGGTTTTAGCATTGTCGAAATCTGCCATTAGATATTGGGATACATTCTTCAATAAATGTGGTTATATTACACATCATTTTAATGCACATTTCTCACTTTCTTTTTTTTTTCCTAATGACTTATTACTTGCTGTTTATTTTATATTTATTTTAGACTGTGGAAATGATGTTAGACAAAAAGCAAATTCGAGTGACTTTCTTATTCGGGTTCAAAATGGGTCATAAGGCAGCAGAGACAACTCAAAACATCAACAATGCATTTGGCCCAGGAACTGCTAATGAATGTACAGTGCAGTGGTGGTTCAAGAAGTTTTGCAAAGGAGACGAGCGCCTGGAAGATGAGGAGCACAGTGGAAGCTGACAACAACCAATTAAGAGCAATCATCGAAGCTGATCCTCTTACAACTACACGAGAAGTTACCCAAGAACTCAACGTAGACCATTCTACGGTCATTCAGCATTTGAAGCAAATTGGAAAGGTGAAAAAGCTTGAGGAGGTGCCTCATGAGCTGACTGAAAATCAAAAAATCATCATTTTGAAGCGTCATCTTCTTGTATCGTACGCAACAGCAAACCATTTCTCGATCAGATTGTGATGTGGAGCGAAAAGTGGATTTTATACGACAACCAGCAATGAACAGCTAGTGGTTGGACCAAGAAGAAGCTCCAAAGCACTTCCCAAAGCCAAACTTGCAACAAAAAAAGGTTATGGTCATTGTTTGGTGGTCTGCTGCCAGTCTGATCCACTGCAGCTTTCTGAATCCCAGCAAAACCATTCTATCTGAGAAGTCTGCTCAGCAAATTGATAAAATGCACTGAAAACTGCAACGCCTGCAGCTGGCACTGATCAACAGAAAGGGCCCGATTCTTCTCCACAATGCCTGACCACACTTCGCACAACCAATGCTTCAAAAGTTGAACAAATTGGGCTACGAAGTTTCTCCTCATCTGCGGTATTCACCTGGCCTCTTGCCAACTGACTACCACTTCTTCAAGCATCTCAACAACTTTTTGCAGGGAAAACGCTTCCACAACCAGCAGGAGGCAGAAAACGCTTTCCAAGAGTTTGTGGAATCCTGAAGTAGGGATTTTTAGGCTACAAGAATAAACAAACTTATTTCTCATTGGCAAAAATGTGTTGGTTGTACTCGGTCCTATTTTAATTAATAAAGATCTGTTTGAGCCTAGTTATAATGATTGACAATTCACAGTCTGAGACCGCAATTACTGTTGCACCAGCCTAATATCTGATCTAACAAAGATAAAAATCCTTTGAATACTGCTTATGGAGTAAATGGTAGAGGCCAATTTGCCCTTTAGCCTAATGGTTAAGATTCTGTGCTTTCACCTCAACAGCCTAGGTTTGATTCCCAGGCAGTGAATGAGCCAGTTCTTGTTTGACGTTTGTGTAACTTTTGCCATTCACTGATTCTCTTCCCTTCTGTGCACAGGTTTTGCTTCCCTGTATCCTGTGGAGTCATACAGGGCTTTTAGATATTTATATATAAATAATCAGCTGAAAAGCTGGGACCCTAGAAAATATGGCTGGACAAAAATTATGGGTTACACCTTGTTTATGACTAGTGAGATTTTTCTTTCTTTGAGTTGTTTTTGTGGCTTTTCTGGATCTCATGAAAATTGTTCTCCACCTCTTTAAAGACACCTCTTGCTTCCTTAATTAAGTTGTCACCTTGGCTAGGGCTCATTGGTTTCACTTAAAAAGAAACTTTAGTTAAAAAGTTCAAAAGCAAAAGTGTCAGCTGTGTGTCCCAGGTCAAGTTTGCTCCCTTTATCTTCACTCCCTTCTACTCCTTCCTCTTTGCTGATCGTGGAGTTCGGCCGATCAAAGGTGGCTAACTGTTCAAGCCATTTTAAGTAAGGCAAACGCTGAGCTGTAACCAATCCACCTGCTTCTGTACCTCTCTCTTCTGTCCATGAATCTTCTCCAGCATTAGAGTTTCTCTGAACGTGTTCCAGTTCAGCTGCCTAATTCGTGAATCACTCTGTGCCCAACTAAACTCTGTTAAATTTAATTTGTCAGAAGTGGGTTCCAAAATGGAGCTCCCAGAGACCCCCAGGAGCACTGCAAGTGCAAGTGAGGTGCTCGCTGGGCCTGTCGTGTCCTCTGCTTCTCACTGCAACTGGGGCTTGTGGGTAAGCTCTCTCTCAGATCCCAAAGCTCCACAGACTTATGTTTTGAGCTCTCTGAGTTTGTTAGAACAAATTTTCGATCCTAACTGGGTTCAAAAGTTGCAACAGAAACTAAACTAGGTCTCGGATCAGATTGGATCTGATAACTAATTAGCTTAGAACCAATTCCATTCCTCAAACATCTGACTGGGTCAGTCAGAAACTAACAGGAAATAGCAACACTACGGGGGGTGCAAACTCCAGCGTTCAGGAATTCACAGAGATTTCCATGTTCTGTTCCTTTTTCTTGTACACTGGGTAAGGAAAACTCATTGCCTAAGTTGATCATGGAGATCTGAGAGCCAAAGCCAAGAATCAAGGCAAATATAGGATTCTTAATTTCCAAAGAACTGACTACTCTACTTTGGCAATGCCTACCTATACATGTATGAGTAGTAGGCCCTGGAAGCAGCAGATGCTTACAGAAATGACAAACTCTCACTAAAGGCAAAATTTTTGCCCAGCTAGTAATTGCTTAAAACAATAAAATAGGTAATTAAAAAATTGATAGCCTGAGTAAAAGAAATTAATAATATTTAAGAGTTGGCAAATAAAAATTCTTTAGAAAAACTATTAGATCTGCTTCTGTCTGTATGTCTCTGTGTCTATGTATGTCATGTGTATGTGATATTTCACTACCAAAATATATAAAAGAGCTCTAATTAATCAGCTTAAGAAAATAAGCAGTTAAGTCAAAAATTTTATCAAGAAGATAGAAACGAACTCAAATGCTTTTTAGTTCTTGTGACTTTAATAATACAGTAACTGACCTCTGCCGAACTTTCTTTTCAGTTCTGTTGCACCCGGATTCACAATTTCTCTTTTCCATTCACCTTCAGAGGGAGATTATTAACATGGACCCAAATACCTCAGACACTGTGAGTCTCCTGCAATGTTCTCTCAAATTCTCAAAGCTGATTTAGACTCTAGAACCTTTACCCAAGGATCCACTCTTGTTCAGTACGTTGACGATCTTTCGCTCTGTAAACAGGGTTCTCTCTTAGACTCTACTTGTAAAGACTCTAGCTGAATGAGGCCATAAAGCCTCTAGGTCCAGACTCCAGTGGGTACAGACAACTGTTCATTACTTAGGACATAAAATATCTCAGGGCACTCAAAAGCTCACCCCAAAATGCCTTGAGTCAATTTTGTCATATCCTTAACTAGAACTTGCACATTGGCTGCCAAGAAAAGCTGCCACTATTTACACAGACTCCAATATGTCTTTGGAGTCTGCCGTGCAAGTGGCACAATTTGGAAATCTTGTAGTTTCTTAACTTCTGCAGCTATTTCTGTTGCCAATGGGCCTACAATTGCTGCCCTGTTCAAGCTATTCACCTTCCCTCTAAAACTGCTGTTGTTCATTGCCCAGCCTGGTTTGATTCCACAGATGGCATTCTTGCACTTGTAGATGGTGCTGGCACTCTCATGATGTCAGCAATCGTCAAATCACCAGGTGATGTGGACAGCTCACAAGCCAGGTCTGTACAACTTGGGGGTAGTTTACTTGCTCCGATTGTTAAGTTGCCAGACACTAAAGATTGCATATGGGCAGACCAAAAGTTTGGACTAACTTGGTTAAGTGACAAAACCAAGCCCTATAACTGCCAGGACTGGACCAAAGGTCTTTCATATCGAATATTTTGCAACCTGTTCTGTTCCTGCAAACTAGCAGGGACACATAGAAACGGGAGATGTGGAAGTGCCAATGAGAAAGAAGAGGCACAGCGAACTCCACCTGGGAGGTCACAGGTTCCAACCTGACCCTGTCTGTAGATAACACTGATCTTTTCATTGCATGTGGTGATAAAGTACACAAGTGGCTCTCACCTAGATGATCAGGACACTGTGGACTTGATTATCTGACACCCTGTTACCAGGTACTCCACTGTAAATGCCAGCCGAATTATAAATCGGGCTCTTTCATTCATAAAGTGGTACCAAGCAAATGTATTAGACATGATATTATAAAAAACCCACTTGTATATCACAATTCTAAGTTCTGTTGGGTGCTCAGGACTCTTTTCCTGGCATTGGAACTTGCGAGATTAAACAGACAGTTTTGAATCTCTCTGTGGTGGTAGAACACGAATTCAAAATCATTACGCAAGCATTTGGAGCACTTAAGTTAGAAGCCAACAGCCTAGCCTCTGATGTATTTGAAAACTGCCTCGTCCCAGATGCCCTGACAGCCCAACAGGGAGGAGCTTGCGTGATAATTGGTGAAAAATGCCTCGCAGGGCAAGTAGAGACTGTGATCTATACCTCTTAAAAAAAAATGTTCTCCATCGGATTGATGAAGATCTATTTCCCAGACTGAGTCTGGTTTAATGGGGTGTGGGGAAGTGTGCTTAGATCTGTTCTTTTCTACTTATTTATTCTCATTCTAATCTATGTCCTTGTCTCCCTTTTCAGATCCCTCATTACTCTACTACTAACCAGACCGCTCCCTCCACAGCCACTGACTCAGCTTTTTTTTTTTTTTTTGAGACAGAGTTTCACTCTGTTGCCTGGGCTAGAGTGCCATGGGGTCAGCCTAGCTCACAGCAACCTCAAACTCCTGGGCTCAAGCAATCCTCCTGCCTCAGTCTCCTGAGTAGCTGGGACTTACAGGCACGCGCCACCACGCCCAGCTAATTTTTTCTATATATGTTTTTTTAGTTGTCCAGCTAATTTCTTTCTATTTTTTAGTAAAGATGGGGTCTCGCTCTTGCTCAGGCTGGTCTCTAACTCCTGACCTTGAGCGATCCACCCGCCTCGGGCTCCCAGAGTGCTAGGATTACAGGCGTGAGCCACCAAGCCCAGCCTGACTCAGCTTTTAATGTGTGAAACTTCTAGGGAAGTTCCAGACAGGGGGAAGGAAGGAGCTCAGGAAATTTCACCCCAAAATTTGACTCCTTTGTATAAAGAATATTTTGATGTAAAGGCCCTTAGAGATCAACAGGCCCTTGGAAGGGGCTGTCCCTCTATCTGCATAACCAGACAGACCATCAAAACAACAACTGACTTCCCTTTCCCTCGCTGGTATCTCAATATATTGCAGGAGAGAAAATCAAGAATGCAACCAATCTGGCCCAAATCATTTTTAAATATAATACCTGTCTCTCAAGGTTAGTTTAATTTGCAAAGAGAATCATTTATAAGTCAATCTGTTTCCCCTACCCATTCATCTTCCCTGGCACGCATTTATTACCCCTAAGCAGAATTACCTACAGGACTCATCTCTCCCTCTCCCCTAAAAGGAGGTTATAAAAATATCTGGATCCCATTGGGATATTGGGTGATCACTCTGTGATTCACCCCCTGAGCATAGTAAATAAACCTCTTCCTCTTATTAACCTGCCTTGATTGTGAGTTGATTTTTCAGTGAACTGTAGGGGGAAAGGGGATGTTTCCTCCTCACCCCTACAGGGTCATCTTCTTGAACTCCTCTCTGATCATTCTAGGATATTCTGGTTTCCTGGGACTCCTCTTTTTGGTTCTCTGGGCAGAAATGTAGGGCTTATTTATCTGTTCTGCCATGTACTTCCTGTGACTGTGCTCACATCTGGGGCCTCCCAGTAGGACAGAGAGGAAAAAAAGCAATGGAGGTTTGCCCTACCCTCCTGGCACCACAAGTCTTCTGATCGGAAGTTTCCCCGCCCTCTGAGCTTTGGACACCCCTGCCACTGCTGTCATAAAGGAACAGGAAAAAAAGAAAAGAAAAGAAAGAAAAAATGGGGGATTTTCTCCACTCTTTCTGAGTGTCAGAGGCCTCTTTCCCTCTCCTTGAGCCAGACCTAGGGGGCTGCTCCTGGAGTTCTCCCTGTTTGTGCGACTGCTCATTTCTGGGTTTGGGGCTGCCTTGAGTTCAGGCCAATGGATACCAGAGGAAAAAATGTTAAACTCACCACCATGTGAGTGGTACTTTGAATTCTGGACTAGTTCCCTGATCTACCTGCTACTATCTACCTTCCAGAGTCCTCAAATATCTGTTCCATTCAGTCTCTGCAGGCTCGCAGCTTCACTCAGCGGGACAGAGGGTGGAGCGTGCTTTCTCTGTCTTTCCCAGAACTGCAGCCCTGCACCTCATGATTTTGATATGTGTCTTTATCATTTAGTTCAACGTATTTTCTAATTTCCCTTTTGATTTCTTCTTTGTCAGTTACTTAAGAGTCTATGTCTTGATTTCCAAATGAAAGGGATTTTCTGGGTATATTTTTGTTACTACTTTTTAGCTTGATTGCATTCTCATCAGAGAAAGTAATCTTTATGATTATCAAAAGATGTATTAATATTTTTGGGGGCCAGCTTTATGGGCCAGCATATCGTCAGTTTTTGTAAATGTTCTGTATGTGGTTAAAAAGTATGTGTAGGTTGGGCACAGTGACTCACACCACCTGAGGTGGGAGGATCTCTTGAGGTTGGGAATTCGAGACCAGCCTGAACAAGAGTGAGACCTGGTCTCTACTAAAAATAGAGTGTGGTGGCATGTGCCTGTAGTCCCAGTTACCCAGGAGGCTGAAGCAGGAGAAGTGCTAGAGCCCAGGAGTTTGAGGTTGCAGTGAGCTATGATGATGCCACTGCACTCCAGTCAGAGTGACAGAGCGAGACTCTGTCTCTAAATAAATAAATAGATAAATAAATAAACTCTGGGGCACATCTGATGAAAGGTTAACATCTATTACTTCCTCATAGTGGGGTCTATGAAAATCAAATTAACTGCTATAGTTAAATGCATAATGATAAAGATGATGATAAAGAAGGATGAGGATACTTTTTTAATTTTATCATTTTTATTTTTAAAATTTTTTGTAGAGATAGGATCTCACTATGTTGCCCCTGCTGGTCTTGAGCTCTTGGTCTCCCGAAATGCTAGGATTACAGGCATGAGCCACCTACCTGGCCTAAGGAATCATTTATTTATGCGCTACGCCTGGTGTGAACTTACAAGAGAGCATTTGATTCATCCTTATTCTTTCTCTGCTAAAACATAACTTTATGGATGCAATATATAATATGTCTTTAAAGACACAGTTACATACGTGTCTTCTCCCTTTTTTTTCCAGTTGGAAAAAATTTTAATGTTTAAAGACAAAAAATGAGCCCTGGCTTTTTATTTTTTCAAACATACACAGGTCTAACAGCCAAAATGCACAGAGGAAATGAGCTGCTGATCTGTCCTCCGCAGTCCCCGTCCTGTGATTGAAGCTGCTGCAGGCACTTCCTTCTCCTGTCCAAGGCACATAGGAGTTGACAGGGGCTGCTTCCATGACAGCCGTAATGCATTTTTGTCTGTTTCATAATGCATGCATGTCCTTCCCCAACGTCTCATTCTTAAAGACAAAAACAAAAAGCAGTTGTTATTGGTCAGTTACATCCCTCACACTGGCACCAGTTGCCTCCCTGCCATGGGACAGTGGTGGGGATCTTCTGGTTAGGAGCAATTCATTGGGAGGGGGAGGGTGCGTTGCTCACTGTGGTGTCAGAGCGAGGGCAGAAGAAATAAGTCAGGACAGCGCGCAGGGCACGGCTGAAGTTGGGAGTCTCTGTGAGATAAAGGAGAATTCTCCCCTCCCACCGCCCCATCCCAAGTTTAGATAGGTTAATGTGTCGAAGTTTAAAACAGAAATAAAAGTAATCCACATAATCAGCTGGTCAAACAGTACTGAATTTCCAATTTCTTCCACCAAGATGGCTCGAATATAACAGTAACAATCTAGATCTTTCCATTCTTCCTGACAGTCCCGTGTCAGGCCCTAGAAGTCTGTATTGATGCTGCAGCTGCTGCCTTGGCTCCATTTGTAACCTTTCAGTCTCAATGACAGCGGGGAGAACTGAGGTCATAAAGGAAGTAGGCTCAATCTGCAAGGCTGCCCTGGAAAATCTGTACGTTTTCTGAGCCACAAAGAGGGAGAGACCCTGACTCTTGCCCGGGACTGAACTCTCTCTAGAAACATCTCTGTCAGACCCGACAGTCTCTCCAACAGGGTCACATCTAGCTCCTGTTGTCATCCTCTTCCAGCTGCTTCTCAGTCACCTTTCAGGAGTGAGTAGGGAAAAACACCAGTTTCCTCTCTACTCACACACAGAACTTCTGGTCACCAGATGTGTGGGTTTTTCCCACACCAAGCAATTCTCCACTTGTTGGTAAAGACCACTGGGTGTTTTACAATTTAATTCAATTCTGATGCTGTCTACTTGGAAACAGTGTCAGATCTCCAGGTTAGGGGCTCAGTCTCACAAGACTGTCCCTCAATTTCAGACACCAATTCCAAGTCCAGAATGTCGCCTGTGCTTCTGACTGACTGGCTATAAATTCCACGACCTCCTTCTCTGGTTCGATAATTTGCTAGAACAGCTCACTGAACTCAGGAAAACAGTTTACTTCCTAGATTACTGGTTTGTTATAAAAGGATACAACTCAAGAACAGCCAGATGGAAGGGATACCTAGGGCAAGACATGTGGGAAGGGGTGTGGAGCTTCCATGCCCTCTCCAGGGCACCACCCTCCCACCACCTCCACTAGCTTACCGACCTGGAAGCTCTCTGGACCCCTGTACTTCAGGGATTTGTATAGAGGCTTCATCCTGTAGGCATGGTTGATTATTACCTCAGTCTCCAGCTCTTCTCCCCTCCCAGGAGGGTGGGAGGTGGGGCTCAAAGTTCAAAGCTTCTTATCACATGGTTGGTTCCCTTGGCAACCTGCCCCCGCCATCCTGAGGTTACCCAGCCGCCAGTCAGCTCATTAGCATACATAAAGACCCTTACACTTCAGAGACTCCTAAAGGGGGGCAGAGAACAAATATATATATATTTGCATAAATGTATGGGGTACAAGTGTAATTTTGTTACATGGATATTGAATTGCGGTGAAGTCAGTGCTTTTAGTGTATCCATCACTGGAGTAACGTACACTGTATCCATTAAGTAATTTCTCATCATCCACCCATATATATTCCTTACTATGTCGCAGGGAGCAATTCCTCCTGGGACAGGGGCACCCTGTGCCAAGGCAGCAGTGGCAGCAGCCATAGCTATAGGGGACCACAGCCATAGATCCCTTCTCTTACTAGAGAATTATTTCTTCTAATACATACCTGGCTTTCATTTCTATGTAAATCTTTACTTCCAGAACTTTATAAAATTTAAAGGGCTATACCTGTACAAGGATGGGATTTTTAAAATCACCTGCAGTAACTAGCTGGGCTCAGTGGCATACACCTGTGGTCCCAGAAAGCTGGGAGGCAGGAGGATCCCTTGAGCTCAGGAGTTCAAAGTGAGACCTCTTTGTTTTTTAAAAAATTACCTAGAGTGCTTTATCCTACTTAATTTTCCCTGTAGTTTTTTAAAAAGCTATTTTCTTATTTGTAAGTCTTACTCCTATGTAGCAATTTGGACTCTAGAAATGCCTTCATTCTTTATTTCAAATTCCTCTAGAGACGCTGTTAATTCACTTTTTTTTATTTTTTATTTTTTGAGATATAGGGTTTTTGTTTTGTCGCCCAGGCTGGTGTATAGTGACACAATCGTAGCTCACTGCAGTGTTGAACTCCTAGGTTCAAGTGGTCCTCCCACCTCTCCAGTTGCAGGGATTACAGGTGTGAGCTACACACCCTGTTAATTCACTTTCTTATGATTACCTACCTACTGCTTTCAAGAAGAAACTACCTGGTGTATGCCTCAAGGGCTTTCTCACAAAATATCCCTTTAGCTTCTTGTATTCCTATTCTAATGCCAAACCAGAAAGAGCAATCCAATATGGGTAATTTACTGATACTCATAGTGAATCCTTTAATCATCTCTCCACCAATAAAACACAGTATTCTAATAAGCACTCTACTAGTCTTATTACTTGTCCCCTCCTCCTTTATAAAACTGTAGAACTTTATGCTTACATTATCATGTAGAACCTTATAGGTCTATAGCCTTAGCTTTGTATAATTTGCAATAAAGTTCTGCAGATGTGCCTGTAAAAGTACTAAATTTTAATCAACTTTATCTGAAATGATAAAAAGCTCACAGATTAAAAACACCCATGACCTCCCTCTGTCTTTCCCCTTAGTTATCAACACATTTTTAGATATAAGTATGTATATGCTATTTTGTGCTTTTCGGGGTTTCCCTCCTGCTATATGCTTTTCTTTTAAATACAACATTAATAATCCATTTCCCCTTTTAAAAAACTAGAATAAAATTCACTTAACATAAAAGTCACCATTTTAAAGAGTACATTTCAATGGTTTTAGTATATTCACAATGTTGTGCAATCTTTACTACTATCTAATTCTAGAATATTTTCATCACCCCCAAAAGAAACCCCATACCTGTTACCAGTTATTCCCGATCCTTCCCTCCCCCATCCCCTAATCTACTTTCTGTCTTTATGCCCATTCTAGACATTTCATATAAATAGAATCATGTAATATATGGCCTTTTGGGTCTGGCCCCTTTCACTTAGCACAATGTTTTTGTTACAGGGTTAAAACTTAATTAAGCTACTGTAATCTCACAGCAACAATGTAACAATACCAGGAAGCTTAACTTGCAGTCTGTTTGTTCTCTTCTTCTCACGGCAGAGGATGACTTAATGGTCACAAGACAAAATGAAGGAGAAACTGCAAGATCAGACAAGGAAAAATCCAGCCACCTGGGGCCCGCGGGAACAATGTGTGGCACAGGTCACTGAAGACCCTGAGTTAGCTAAAGGACTGTGTACGTGTAAAAGAGCCTAAACTCCTCTCAACAGGAGGACAGTGTTCTTTAAGATGAGAGTCTGCCATCTTCCTCATTTGCTGGCATTAATAAACCTTCCTTTCCTTTCCCCTCAACCCACTTTTCTCATTTTTTTATTTGGCTTCCTGAACAGGTACTGCATTTTTGGTAGCATTTTCAAGGTTCATCCACATTGTGGCATGTGTCAGTACTTCATTCCTTATCATGGCTGAATATTTGTATTGCTATACACATTTTATTTATCCATTCATCAGTTGATGGACATTTGGGTTGTTTCTATTTTTTGGCTGTTATGAATAATGTTACTATGAACAATTATAGACAACTTTTTTTTTCTTTAACTCACAACAACACTCAGGAGTATACATACAAGTTTTGAGTATATATGTTGGAGTGGAATTGCTGGGTCACATGGTAACTCAATGTTTAACTTTTTGAGGAATTATTAAATGTTTTTCCACAGAGGCTGCACCATTTTACATTCCCACCAGCAGTGCCCGAGGATTCCAATTTTTCCACATTTTTGTCAACACTTGTTATTATCTGTCTTCCCCCCATTTTTAAAAACTCATTTGTTTATCTTCTTAATGATTGTGTATTTTATGACATAAATTTATCATAGTTTACAGTTTGTGATCTTATTTAATTGGGCATTTGATTGCCTACATTTTTCCCTCTGTAGTTACAAATATGGCTTCTTATAAATCTTTGCAACAAAGATTTCTCTTTCAGATTATTTAGATTATTTCCTGGAAGTATAGTCTTCCAAAGTGGGATTACTAAATCAATGAGTAGGAATAGTTTTGTAGCACTTGTTGCTGCCAGCAGCATATATTTATTTCCTCACAATTCAGTTTAGTTCAACAAACGCTTACTGAGGTCTTGCAGAGTACTAGGCATTGTGCTGGGCTCAGGGGTATACAGATGTGGTCCTTACCCTCAAGGCACTGACAGTCTAGTGAGACAGATAAGAGTATAGATAATTCGTAACATAAATACAAAGAGAGAGGTATGCACAAAATGCTGTGGGAGCACAGATGAATGGAATCAGCTCTAGTGGAGGGAAGTGGAAGTAGGTTAGGCACTGGGACAAAAAAAAGGCTTCTTGGACGAGATGAAATTTAAGATGAATCTTGAAGGCTGGGAGGGAGTTAATCAGGTATGAACGAAGGAATAGAATCTTTATATATACAGCCTGTGATGTTTGGCGATTCATGAAATTCTGCATTCCTGAGAGGTAGAGGTGTGTGTGTGTGTTGGGAGGAGGGGTCAGAAAGAATAGGGACAAGAGTAATGCAAAGCCATCAAGGGAGAA
Source organism: Indri indri (assembly GCA_004363605.1). Classification (NCBI taxonomy): domain Eukaryota; kingdom Metazoa; phylum Chordata; class Mammalia; order Primates; family Indriidae; genus Indri; species Indri indri. The sequence goes on from RJWJ010017959.1 coordinate 27,136, forward strand.
AGAAGGGAGGAAGTTTCAAGGAAATCACAGTAGGCAGAGTAAGCTGAAGTCAAAAGAAGGCTGAAAAGTGTCTGATGGTTCATCAGCACAGAGGGGCTGGGCCGCGGTCATGCCAGTGGAGCTGGTGCGGCTGGACGAGGACTGGAGGGGGCTGCAGAGGGAGTGGGAGACTTGGAAGTAAGAGACAGCTTATGTGGACTAAGCAAAGCCTGTGTCAAGAGTTTTCACTGTTTTAATTTTTGCTGTTCTTTTTCTGAATATCTTAAAACAATTCGACTGTAATTCAGTGGTTTCCAAATCCCTTCCTAACGAAGCCTACTTACTGTCTGTGACGTTGCCATTCCATCCATTAAGAGGTGGACTCTACTTCCCCCTCGTGAATCCGACCTGCTTTGTCTGGTGGAATGAGACAGAAGCAACATGTGTGGCTTCTGACCTCCACCTTCAAGGGGTGATGTTCTGATATATATTGTACATTGTGAAATGACTAACACACTTGAGCTAATTAACACACCCAGCAAAACCAGCAGAACTGCTCAGCTAAGCCCAACTCAAATTGCTGACCCACAGAATTATGAGCAAATAAAGTGGTTGTTTAGGCTATTAAGTTTTGAGTAATTTGTTATGTGGCAATAAATATTTTTTACATGTTTGCTTTTTAAAGTGTATTTTCTTGCAGTTTATGCCTATTCATATGGCATTTCATGTTGAAGGTCTAAGTATCATCAGTAAATGTGAAGAGGCATCTCTCTACCCCACCTTCTAGATTATTCAACAAAATATTAAATCAAACCCTGAGCGATCTCAAAGTCTTCATTTGTAATTTTCTTTTGATTCCAAACCTTTTTTCCCTGTCTTTAAATCAATTCTCTGTTTAAGACAAAACATCCCACACTTTCACAGTGAATTTTTAAAAAGTAAAGGAGGGGCGGACAGGAGGATGGGAGAAGGGGAGAACCTGTGATGAGCCAGGGCTCGGAAGGTACTGATCATTCCCAGGATGCAGCAATAACTGATTCGCGGCATGGGGAGCATGTCTTATTCAACTTTGTATCTCCACGGTTTGACATGGTATTTGTATTTGGCACATAGTGTTCAATAACGATACATGAAGAGAAAATGAAGTTGTTATTTTTACACATTGTTTCACATTTGTGTCTTGTTTTCTAAAAACAGAGCCAGCTTCTGCTGGAGTGCTGGTCACGCAAGGCACACAGCCTTGGGTACTCTAGAGGCGGCGTCAAAACCTTGCACAGTAGTTATCTATGTTGGCAACTGTTGCTTCAACCCCTGGCCCAGGTTTTTATTTTTATTTTTTTTTATTTTACACAAAGTTTATTTCATTTTAATCTCTCAATAACACTTCTATTTTGCTATTACTTCCGTATCAAAGGGGACAATTTAGAATTCACAAAGGAAAGGAGAAGATAAGAGATAAAGGAAAGATGATAAGAAGAATCATGAAGATCAATCAGAAACAACAGTTAATGAAAGACTAAAATATTTAAATTATAATTGTTTTTCTTATTCTCAAGTAATCACCTTATTTTGTTAATAAGTGAACTCAAGCTTTATTATAATGCAACTGCTAGTAAAATAAATATATCCTCTGCAAATTAACATAAACTATGTAAGCAACTAAACTAATTGGTTTGTTTCTCTATCAGATGTCACTAATGGAATTAAAGTCACTTTTACTTCTTTAAAACTTCATTTAAACACATTTTCCAGCATTAACTTAATATTACAGCATTAACTTGAGTTGAGTTATGGCAATTTAGGGAACATTCTTAAATGTTCTACAGAAGATAGCCACTTCTAAAATTTTATAACAATGAATTAATGCAAGGACCTACTAACTTATCACACACTAAATTAGATGCATATAAAATCCTACTACTTTCGAGCTTATTTTCCTTTAGGAAATATGCACTATTAAATACTTCTTAAGAAAAGAAAACATTAAGTTGCGTGCGTAAATAAACACTAGTTCAGTTGAAATCAAATGTTATTATAACATTGAATTCATTCTTTAGGTTTGAATAACTTATAACTGTGAATCTCATTTAATTGTGAAATGACTTTATTTTTTCTGTACTTCCAGGAAGAGGGACATTGGGGGGGTGCAGCAGGGAAGGAAACATATCTGTATGGATCTATAGAAAATAGGAAAGGAGCAACTTTTCTTCCATCCCTGGATGAAAAATTACCACAAGGCCTGTACTAAGAATTAATCCATATCAATATGTACTAAATCAATTTTTTTTTTACTTTTCATCATTTTAGTAGTCCCAAAGGGAAAGTAAAATGAAAGTTAAAAGATTTATGATTACTTTCTTCCACAATTCTTTTATCTTAAATCTTGGTGTATTCTAAGTTTTGTTTTAATGCGGAAAGATACTCTGTTAGACACTGTTTCTGTGTAAGATCCAGTGGTGGACATAGGCCCTGACAATTAAAAACTACCAATGGAGGGGAGGATATAACTAGATAAAAATTACATGTTTGTTCCAATCTACTAGATGAAAATACAGAATTTAGAATTAACGAGTTCATGATTTTGCAAGTGGTCACATCTAATTTGGAAAAATTAATAAGATAGACTATAGAATAAAATTTTCGGAATTGAGCAGTCTTTATAAAGATCTTTTTCACCTCCCCTTTCCAGTCTTAAAGTTGCGGGTGCTGGTAAAGAGAAATAGAATTGCTATGTCGGGAGGTGGGAACTTATTTTAATTTTTAAATTAAAAATTGGCAAACTCTTTTTAATTTCATTAGATTCAGGGGGTAAAAGTATTTTTTCTTATATACATGAATTATATAATGCTGGAGTCAGGGCTTTTAGTGTACCTGTCTCAGAATAGTGTATGTTGTACTTGATAGGTAGATTTTTATTCCTCCCCGCTCCTACCTTTCGCCTTTTTTAGTTTTCAACATCTATTACACCACTTTATGATTGCACATACTCCTTATTTAGTTCCCATTTATAAGTAGTAGTTGTTTTTCCATCCCTGAGATACTTCACTTAGGATAATGGTCCCCAGTTCTATCCAAGTTGCTGCAAAAGACATTATTTCATTCCTTTTTGTGGCAGAGTAACACTCCATGGTATATATATGTTACCAAATTGGCAAACTCTTTATGAAACCCTTCCTCCAGTCCCAAGACAATACTTACTTCTCATAGTATGCTGTATGCCTTATAGACAATATAATTTCCTCCTTTATTTAACAAAGGACTCTTCCTAATTTATGTTGCCATATGTCCCTAGAGGCCACAGACACAGAAAAAAATGGATCCCAACAGTTATAACATCAAGTACTATGAAGTTTCAAATATATGTTGCTATTAAAAAATACACGCAATAATATAAATATATCCTTATAATGCTATGTATGTACACTAGTAGTGACACAATTTGAATATTAATGTTCTGGTAGTTATATATTTTATATATATAGATACAAAGTATCAAGCAATATTAGCATGAATGCTATCAAGCATGTGTATACAAATTTTAGTAAAACAGAGTTCACAGATATCACCTTTAATCCTTTGAAAATGAAAGACTCTTGAATTACGTTTCTACATTACAGCTTTCTTTACTTCTTTACCCATTCTTGAACACCTAGTACAATGGATTAGCCCTTCTTTTGTGGCTCTACTATAATCATATTCCTTCTATTACAACATTTTAAACAAGTCATTGAATCATTTTTTTTCAAATGTTGTTTTACAACCAGATGCCTTCCTAAATAAAAGGAACCATGTCTTTTTGTCTTTGTACCCCCAGAGATTAGCCTGCTACCTGGTCCATGGTAGAACCTCAGTAAATATTTGTTAATTTTGTTTGATCATATCATTCCGATTTTAGTATATGTGCTGCCGAAGCGAGCACTGCCCCAGGTTTTTTAGGATTCCTACAGGAAAAATGAATCAGCAATGTTCCCTACTGTGTTGCTCCACTTAGGTTTTTTTCTGGTAGTGCCCTTCTCTTCCACCCAAGCTAAATAACCATCAATCCAACGATCCCAAAGTTTCATGAAGACAAAAATGATCCCCATTCAAAATGAGGCCCCTTGTACGGCTGCATATTCAAATTGAAATAAAAAAAAGAATAGGGGTTACAGACCTGACATTAGATGAGGTCACCCTTCCCAAACGGGAATAAGAGAAACGCATGGCAGGGGCAATGCCACTATGGCTCCTCATCTGAAAGGTTTGTACTTGGTTTAAGTAGGGTTCTGCTTCCGTTCTAGTCCAGTAACAATGGGGAGGAGGATTTGTGTGTGAGAGGTATTAATCTCTCTCCATTCATGGGATACAGATGCTGCATCACTACCAGAACTTCACAGACGCTGAAAATAAAACTTGGCCCAGTGTAAAACTTAGTTCCTAAGACCAGTTTTTAAAATAACGCTTTTATTTAATAGATATGCTCATGAGTAATGGTTAAAATAAACAATCACTCATCTTCAAAACAAAAATGGCAAGTATGTAGACAGTTTAAATAAATACCAGACCTGTGATTTTACTCTTACCTCATATCACACTGGGCCCCTGGGTCCCTCTGAACCTTTAAACAGTCTCTCTTGAATTTGAATGACTACTGACAGTATTGGTTTAGTTAGACCACAAAAAAGGTTAAGACCACAAAAAATGGGCATAAAACACTGGAAAGCTGGTAGGAATGACAAGTCACAGAAGAGCAGAGACACCATGCTCTCCCACCAATATGGGTAGTAGGAGGTATTAGTTTATGCTGAATCTCATTACATTGCATAGACTTTTTCTGTGATAAAGAATATGATTGATAACCCACTCAAATAGAGTTCTCTATACATTCTTAACCAGGAAGATTATGATTGAAAATGCAAAATATAGGCCAGGCGCGGTGGCTCACGCCTGTAATCCTAGCACTCTGGGAGGCCGAGGCGGGCGGATTGTTTGAGCTCAGGAGTTCGAGACCAGCCTGAGCAAGAGCGAGACCCCGTCTCTACTAAAAAATAGAAAGAAATGATCTGGACAACTAAAAATATATATATAGGAAAAATTAGCCGGGCATGGTAGTGTATGCCTGTAGTCCCAGCTACTCGGGAGGCTAAGGCAGAAGGATCGCTTGAGCCCAGCAGTTTGA
>RJWJ010017960.1:0-32265 GCA_004363605.1 Indri indri
GGGCTCAGTTCTCGGTCTTTTTTATTCTCCACAGAGAATCTCACTCTGAACTTGGAGAGGCTGCAGAGTCCCCATCCTCCGGGTCCTGCCCATGGGGGGAGATGGGCTGACCCCCCTTCACGCGCTTCCACTTCATCCTTCGGTTCTGGAACCACACTTTGACCTGAGGGAGGAAGCAAGGGAGCCTGGTCACTCCAGGGCTGGTGTGATCCCCTCCCCACATCGATGCTCAGGCTGGCCAGGGTACAACTCCAGGGACCCCAGCTTGGAATCCTCATTTGCTGCTCTCCACTCCCCAAAAGGCCCCAGGAACTAAGACCAAAGGGAGGACACACGAATCTGCCCAGAGATCTGTCTTGTGTCTCCATATAAGCCCCAGACAGACCTGGAAGCAGGTTCTGAAAAGCATTGGCCCCACCCCCTTTCACATGCCCCGCCCTCTGTGCCTACACCCCTCCCTCCAGCCTCCATTCCCCAAGGGTCTGGGAGCCTCATCCTTAGGCACAATTATTACACACTTTTTAGGTTAGATAGCTCTGGTCAGCACATTTTCTCATCTGAGCTTCGGTATCACCTGCAGGCTGGAATTACAACCCCATTTTACAGATGGAGACCTGGAGGCCCAGGGCTAGGAAGTGGTTGATGCAGGATTTGAATCTAAGTCTTCTGATTCAAAACAGGGCACTCTGGCAGAGCTAGCTCTCTATCAACCAAATGCTATCAAATATTATTGTTATTATTAGTACTGTTATTCCACATCAGAGCATGGGTGTGGGTGGGATGCACTGAGGAAAAGCCCAAAACAAAGGACCAGGCAGTTTTTCTCAAAGTGTGCCCAGGAACCAGCTGTAAATCCAAATCACCTGGTGAATTTATAAGAAATGCAGATTCCTGGTCCCACCCATTATTACTGCAGAATCACTCTCCCGGAGCTCCAGAACCTGCATTTTGAACAAGTGGCTCAGTGATTCCAGTGCAGTCAAGTTTGGAAATAACCAGATCAAAGGTTCCAACCCCAGCTGCAATGAGAATCACCTAGGGCAGCGGTCCCCAACCTTTTTGGCACCAGGGACCATTTTCATGGAAGACAATATTTCCATGGACCGGGGAAGTGGGGGATGGTTTCAGGATGATTCAAGCACATTACATTTATTGTGCACTTTATTTCTATTATTATTATATTGTAATATATAATGAAATAGTTATACAGCTCACCATAGGTTGGGGACCCCTGACCTAGGGGACCTGTGAAAAATTCTGATGCGGGGATCCCATCCCAGGCCAATTAAAACCATCTCTAGGGGTGGAGCCCAGACATCGGTGTCATGCAGACCTCCCCAGGCGATTCTCAGGTGCAGCCACAGTCGGGAACCACTGGACTGGGTGGAGGAAGGAGAAGAGGGAGAGGGTCCAGGGAGGGGGTGGGAGAGCAGAGGAGGGTCGCCGGCCGCACCTGCCGCTCAGAGAGGTCCAGGTTTACGGCGATCTCGTATCTGCGGAGCCGGGTCAGGTAGTTGTGATGAGCAAATTCGGCCTCCAGCTCCCGCAGCTGCTCCTTGGTGAAGGCCGTCCTCTCCTTGCGGGCCTTGCTGCCGGCCTCCGGCTTCCCTCGGTTCTCCTGGTTGTCTGTGGAGAGAGGGCCCCACCCAGGAAGTCATGGGCTAAAGGAGCCTTGGTTCCCTTTCTTTCATCCTGAAGCAACCAGGCAGCCTTTCCCAGTCACTCCCACTTTAAGGGATGCTGAGAAAGAAGCTACGCTGTCCCTCATTCCTTCCAGTGTCTTACCCTTCTAAGAATTGCAAAGGTTTCTTGGCTCCCAATCTCAGCTGCTTCCCCCCAACTTTCTTTTATTCCCAAAGCTGCTCTTGGCTGTCTAATGGTTTCTACCCGTGAGCATGACGTTATTAGTGGCCGTGAGCTTGTGGGTGAGATGTCCTAAGACAAATTCTCAAAGTATGGTCTGCCACCCACAGCATCAGCATCACCCGAGAACTTGTTAGAACTGCAAATCCCTGGGCTTCACCCCAGACCTATTAAATCAGAAACTCTAGGGATGGAGCTCAGCAATCTGTTTTAACAAGCCTTCCAGATGATTCTGGAGCACAGTCAAGTTTACAGACCACTGCTCCAAGACCTCACTACTCAAAGGGTGCCTAGGTGCAAGCAGCCTCAGTGTCACCAGGGAGCTTGTTCAGACACACAGGATCTCAGGCCCTGCCCCAAAGGGCCAAATCTGGAAAGCCACCGGATCCCTGTGAAGGAGGCTCGGTCTCAGACAGCAGGGGCTCAGTCATAACTGCTAACGGGGTCGGGGGAACAGACCCTGTGCCAGGTGCTGTACCCAGCACCTGACACCTATTAGCCTCTTAATCCTCACAATAGCCCAACCAGGTGGTTCTAGTATTAGCCTTGTCTTACAGACCAGAAAACACAGAGAAGTTCAGCAAATTGTCCGAGTTCATCAGCCTGTGAGTGGTGGAGGCAAGAATCAAACTCAGGCAGATTGACGCACATACTGTTCAAATGAAATAATTGTAGGAAGGGCGTACAAACCGTAAAGTACTGTACAAATACAATAATCGTTATAATGTATTGTTATCTCTCCAGCAGGGTAAGAGGCTGTTCTGCCTTCACTTTAATTAAGGGTGCATCATGGACGAGACAACACGCCCGAACAATTAACTAACAATGTGAGCCACGTGGCCAGTGAAGGGCTACAAGAGCCATTGTACGGGGCTCTAACACTTAGAAGTCTTTCAGTTGCTTGTCCTTTGCAGACGTGGAGCTCGTGGTTCTGAGTGAGGCGCTTTCCTGAAAGCTGCGCCCCACCCTGTGCTCTCTGAAAGACCCCAGCCTCACCCTGCTGGCGGGGAGCGGTCCGCTCCTCTGTTCTCAGAGGCCGGGTCTAAACTGACCGGGAGGGCTGGACGGAGGGTTCACGCCGGGTGGTGTGAGGCAGAGCACTGCCCACGCGGGCAGCTCAGCAGGCAGGTTGCGGCGCGGGGTGGGGAGGCCGCGATCCGACTTGGAACTTTGAGCTGGCTGGTTCTTCGCTCCAGCCCTTTGCGTCTCCGCTTCCCCGTCCCCCGCCCCCACGGCCCTGAGCGGGGACGGCGGGCTGGGGGCTGGGAGGCGAGTGGCCGCCGCGCCCCGGGGACTCGAGGGGCTCCGCGCAGCCCGGGCGCCCCGGACTGGATTGGCCGCCTGCGGGGCGCGCCCGGAGAGCGGGGCAGGGGGCGAATCCCAGGCGCGGGCTGTCTGCCCTGCGGCCCCTGGCTCCGGGCCGGGGAAGGCAGGCCCAGACCCCTCCGGAAGCGGGAGCGTGGGCCGGAGGGAAGGACGCGTAGCCCGGGCCAGGGTCTCCAAGGAGCCCTCTGGCCGCCGCCAGCTCCGCGCCCCCTCCTGGCCGCGGGCCCCGCGGGCGAACCGCCTTCCCGGACCCCACCCCGGCCCGCAGGCCGAGTGAGCAGGAAATCCGGACCGCGGCTCCTAACCGCCTCCCGTCCCAGGGCTCGGGTTCCCAGCCCTTCCTATTCGCGGCTGCGGGGAGTGGACAGCCCAGAAACTCGCGCTTAAGTCTGGATCCCGAATCTGCTTGCTGGAGACTACGGGAAAGTCACTTAGCCTTCCTGGGCTTCACTCTCATCATGGAGAAATGGGGGAAGATAAAGCACCTACCTCCCCAGGGTTATTGGGAATACTGGACGATCTAATGTGTGTGGAAAGGCTTTTAAAACCCAAAAGTGGCCGGGCGCTGTGGCTCACGCCTGTAATCCTAGCACTCTGGGAGGCCGAGGCTGGCAGATCGTTTGAGCTCAGGAGTTCGAGACCAGCCTGAGCAAGAGCGAGACCCTGTCTCTACTAAAAATAGACAAAAATTAATTGGACAACTAAAAATATATAGAAAAAAAATAGCCGGGCATGGTGGCGCATGCCTGTAGTCCCAGCTACTCTGGAGGCTGAGGTAGAAGGATCACTTGAGCCCAGGAGTTTGAGGTTGCTGTGAGCTAGGCTGACGCCACGGCACTGTAGCCCGGGCAAAAGAGTGAGACTCTGTCTCACAGAAAAAACAAACAAACAAAAACCCAAAAGTGCTGGACAAATATATTCTTCCGATTCTTCAACTCCACCAGATGCTGTCTGGAGGGCTGGGATGGCAACAGCTGGCACTTGAAGGCTTTTGTGTGCTTAGACCATTCACTTCTTTAATCCTCACCACGCAGCGCACCCATGAGTAGATACTGCTATTGTCCCCTTTAGGACCGTTATGTGGATTTGTGCGATAATTTGATTGATAGCTCTTTCCCCAGGGACGGGTGCTTTTTTCTCACTGGTGCACCTAGCCGGTAGCTGCTTCTGTACCTGGCACAAAGTAAGTACTTGCTAAATATTTGCTAAACAATCCTCTGTTAGACAGAGGAAGCAGCCTCACACAGGCCCAGGAACTTGCTTGGTGTGCCTGGCAGCTTTTAGGCAGCAGAAGGGAGATTTGAACCCAGATCCATCTGACTAGAGCAGAGGCTCTCGACCTTGGCATCGGATTCTCCATCTTCTGGCTGGCTGGCCGGCTCAGGTGGGGGCTGGAGCTGGACTGTGGCAGATCCACTTATGTCCAGGGATCCTGGGGGCACTGCCCTGGGTTGCCACCTATACCCACCCTCATCTTCTCCCAGGCCTGAGTAGGTTTGCACAGGTGCCCCTTGGTGTCCCTGAAAACAACTCCCCACCCCAAATCCTGCACGTAATCCTCCCTAGAGAGAAGAGCGGAGACCAGGAAAGGACCCCTTTGGAGCTGGTCTTGGACTGGCCACCGCCCACCAAGCTATGCCCCCTTCCTATCCACCTCTCCTCTCCTGCCTCTTGCTGTCCTGATTTCGGCTCTGGGGCTTCAGTGTCTATTTCCAGAAGAGGAGATGGGAGGAAGAAGCCTAGGTTGGGACCCAAGGGTCTCAGCCAACCCCTTGAGTGACCCTTGGGCAACACCTACTAATGGTGGGCAGGATATTGGCTCTGGGAAGACACTTGTCCCTCATCAACTTCCCAGAGGGATAAACTTTCACCGTGGTTAGAAATGATAAAAGGACCAACAGTATGGGAAGCGAGCTATGAAAGCCAGGGTGGAAGTTATGGTTCTCTGTTCTGCAACAGTAGGAAAAATGGCGACAGTTTCATCAGGACAGAAAAAGAGAAACCTTGAGCACTTCCACGCCATTTCTGGCTGCGGGGTTCAGTTCCTGAGCACACTACCACATGAAAGTAACTTGTGCCCCCCAACGTGGTTTGATCCCAAGAGAGAGCATCTTTGGGGAGTCTCTGTCTCCTCTCTGGGCCTCAGTTTCTCCATGTATAGAAGTTTGGGATTGGTCCTGGGGAGCTAGCATTGGAGTTCTCTCCCAGTACATAAGCCCTGACTGATACCTCCTCTCCCTGTTCCCTCTTCTGCTGAGAACACCCATCCTTGATGAACTCTGAGATCCTCCCAACTTCAAATATTCTTGTCCTGGCTCCTTGTCCCTCTCTTCGTCTCATCCGAGATGTTGCCGTGCGCTCTGTCTCAAAGCTCTCCCCAGCTTCCCACGGCCTAAAGATCAGGGCTGTGCCAGGCATCTCTCTCTCCCTGCCCGGAGCTGAGTGGAGGGGAGTTTTATTTGCAGAGGTGTCTGGGGCCTGGAGATGCTGGCTCCATGGATGTGCTTTCTGACCTGGGGCAAGTCCCTTAAGTTCTCTGAGCCTCAGTTTCTTCCTTTGCATACACCTGCTGTGCCCATAAGGCTGCTGAGAAGGTAAAATGAAACGGGAGGCATGTTAACAGCTAGCACGGTGCCAGGCACGGAGCTGAGGCTCTGTTTGCAGGAACCGTCAGCAGAGGTTCTATTGGAGATGGTGTCATGGGCGGAGCTTAAACATGAGGCTCCTTAAGGATCCAGAACATGTAAAATGTCTGACTTGTGGCTATTTTCCCTTCTGCAGTCCTCTTCTACATCTCTTCATGGACCTTTGTCTCTGGCCACTATCAGCCACTATTGCTCCAGCCTTCCAGGGGGTCCATGATTCTGGACACAGTCAGTAGATGTGATCAGAATGACAATCCAGTTGTCTTCCTGGTCCTGCTCTCTTCTCAGGGACAGTGGGAGCCTCTTCTAGAACTGCCGAGGGAGGTTGCTGGCACTCAGCTGGCTGCCCCCGTGGTTAAGGGTGAGCCACCCGCCCCAGCCCCTGCACGACCCTCAGCTGGAGCAGGGCTGTGGGGGAACAGGATGTGTGTGTGTGATTGTGGTTTCCACCACGAGCTTTTACACCATCCAAGGCAAATTGTTTCATAAATAGCTGTCACATTTGGCAGGCCTTCCTAAAGTTAGCAGACAGCTTTATCAGAGCCACGGGGAGGTTCAGACAGACCCAGAGGAAGGTGCCTTTTGGAATCCTGTACTCTACTTCCCCACTCTTGCAGCACCATTTTACATAACTTTCCGTCCCAGACCAGATAGAAAGCCCTGAGTCCCATATGCAAATAGCACTTTGCAGTTGACAATGGATTTTTTTCACCCAGAGATCAACTTTTCCTGGACTTGTGTATACTACAGAATCATAGAAAGTAGAGCTGGGAGGGATGTACAGATGATCTAATGTCACCGTGTCATTTTAAGTTGAGCCTAGACAAGGTAAGGTCATACAGCAAGTTAGTAGCAGAATTGGACCTGGAACCCACAGTTCCTCGATAGGAAGCTATTGCCACACTATTAGGTTGCTTCCTAGTACATCCTCTTAATGTTCTGTGAGATTTAATTAATCAATGATTTGATTAATTAATGTGTAAGGTACACATTAACTCATTGAACAGATGAGGAAATTAAGACCCAGAGACTAAATGGCTTGCCCAAGGCCCCTGGGACCAGTCTAGGCCTATAGCCACATGTCACACTGCCCTGGGGGGTTGATGAGCATGGAGGCTGTGCCCACTCCAGGGACAGTGTCTGGGTCCAAATGTGTCTCCCTGGGATTCCCCAGGGACAGGAGAGGAAGGGAATATTTGGAGCATGATGTCGCTGGGTGAGACCTTGGCAAATCCTCTGAAAATGGTGTCTGTGGCTTCCTGGGCTGTCACAATGTAGATACTTTGATGTCTTCATAAGTTCTGCCACTTTCAACTTCAGAAGGAGGGATCAAAGCTCATCAAAATAGACCAGACCTGGATGGAGGCGGCTCAAGACCAGGTGGGTGTTCACATCTGGGACCTCCCTGGCTTGCTGGGGTCGGCCTGACTTTCTCACTGGGCCCTGCCCCACCCCGATGTCCAGTCCCTCTCCTGTCGGTGCCTGAAGGGACATGGGCAGGCTCCCAGCCAGTCTCATTGAGGAGCCCAGTGGTGGGGCCAGAGAATTCAGCAGATGTTTTATGGGAGAGAAGCAGATTCTTCTGGAATGGGAATGCCTGGTGCTAGAGTAATCTTTGCTGAGCGTCCCGGGCAGGATGGAGCAGTGAGGGTGGGCAGCGGTGACAGGGAAAGGAGGCAGCAGCAGACTTTAAGAGGGGCCAGGGGGAGGTGTGGGCAGTGTTGGGCTTTGTATTTATAAGTTCCACATGTCACCCTCAGCTGTCACCAAAGGAAGTGTGGGCTTCAAGACCCAGGCCCACGACTCACACCGTTCCTCTACGTTGCTGTGCAAAGTAAACAGGGAAAAATAAGAAATAGAAAAGCACACTACTGGGCTGTCCATTTATTTCATTCTCACCCTTGCCTTCACCTCTTTTCTTCCTTCCTCTGTCAAACAGCCCTCTTCTTTAGCAATTCCTTCCTGAAAGTGTCTCCACTTTTAAAATCTCTACTTGTTGGTATAAGTTAAGAACTCAGGGATCTGCTTGTAGCCAGAAACAGTGCCTGGTCCCCAGTGGAAAAGTGCTTGTGGCTGCCGGGATCCTGGGCTAGGAAAGCTCCAAGCTCAGGCACTTGTCTGAGGTGCCGCCTTCACCAAAGAGATTTTCAACCGGAGCATTTGTGCCAAGGCTTGACCCTTGTCCCTGTCCCATACTCCCAGTTTCGGGCTAAATTATGTCCCCCTCCCCAATTCATATGTGGAAGCCCTAACCCCGGGATGTCAGGATGTGTTTGGAGATGGGACCTTTAGAGGTGATTAAGTTAAACGGAGGCTGTTAGGGTGGGCCCCAATCCAGTTTGCCTGGTGTCCTTGTGAGAAGAGATTGGGACACACAGAGATACCAGGGAAAGGCTTGGTGCAGAGCGAAGACCACGTGAGGTCAAAACAAAAGGCAGCCATCTGCAAGCCAAGGTGAGAGACCTTAGCAGAAACCAAATCTGCCAACGCCTTGGTCATAGATTTCTAGCCCTCAGAACCATGAGAAAATAAATTTCTGTAGTTTGAGCCACCCAGCCTGTGGTCATGGCAGCCAAGACACCTCCCAACTCCCCATCACCAGTGCTTACCACTGAGGACTGAGAAGTAGTGAGGCTGCAAATACAGATTATTATTAGCAGAGAGGTTTGACTGAACAATCAATGTAATGCGCTTGAATCATCCCGAAACCACCCCCACTCCATCCGTGGAAAAATTGTCTTCCATAAAACCAGTCCCTGGTGCCAAAAAGGTTGGGTGCCACTGCTGTAGGGGGCTTCTGTGCTTAGAACAAAGTGTCCTTTAGAGTGGAGAACACAGCCACGCACCCATGTGACAGCTGCCACTCTGGCTGTCCAGCCATGGCAGTGCCCCTAACTGCCTAGCCACGGTGGGTCCCTCTTACTGACCAGCCACAGCAGCTCCACTTGCCTCCCAGCCCAAGTACCATTTAGGAGCTGACCTCAGCACCCGGTGGAGGATTCCTGCAGAGTCAGCTCAGCCTGCATGTGAGTGTTTATGTGTCTTTCTGACCCCAGCACTCACTCTGACCTTGGGCTTGTTTTATGACTGAAGTCTGGCTCTCTGAAAATCTTTCTCATAAGTGAGACTGTACAAGTCCTAATGCATTTCGCAGGAGCATATGACACGGGGTGGAAACCCTCATGCTAGGCAGTGGAGCTGCTCTCAGAGAGAAGGTAAGAAAATGAATGAATAAATACCAGGCTGCAGTTGAGGCCATTGACCAGACATTGAATGGGCATCTGCGTGCAAATGTTTTACTAGGTGCCAGGGAGACTGCACAGATGGATCAGGTATCATTCTGGCCCTTCACACACTTCAATTTTGGGTGGAAAGGCAGCCCTATGTGTCCGTAGTGCTGGATGCAAGGCCAACTGTGCTTTGATGCTACTTAACAAGGTATAAACAAGGCACACTCCACGTGTGTGGGGAGGGAGGGCAAGAAAGGATTCTCAGATACTCAACAAACTAGGAGTAGAAGGAAATTATCTCAGGATAATAAAGGTCATATGTGAAAAGCCCACAACTAACACACTCAATCGTGAAAAATAGAAAGCTTTTCCTCTAAGATCAGGAAGAAGGCATGGATGCCCACTCTTGCCACATTTATTCAACATAGTACTAGAAGTCCTAGCCAGAGCAATTAGGCAAGAAAAAGAAATAAAAGGCATCCAAATATGAAAGGAAGAAGTAAAATTATCTCTATTAGCAGATGACATGATCTTGTATGTACAAAACCCTAAAGATTCCACACACACAAAAACCTGTTAGAGCTAATAAATGAATTCAGCAAAGTTGCAGTATACAAAACAAAACACAAAAATCAGTTACATTTCTATACACAAACAATAATCCAAAAGAGAAATTAAGAAAAAAAATCCCATTTACAATAGCATCAAAAGGAATAAAATACTTAAGAATAAAGTTAACCAAGGAGGCAAAAGGCCTGTACACTGGACACTATAAAACTTTGCTGAAAGAAATTAAAGACGACACAACTAAATGGAAAGGCATTCGTGTTCATGGATTGGAAGACTTAATATTACTAGAGTGACCATACGATGACCCACAGTAGTCTACAGATTCAGTGCAATCCCTATCAAAATCTTAACTACTTTTTGGGCAGAAATAGAAAAAAATCCTAAAATTCATATGGAATGTCAAAGGACCTTAAATAGCCAAAACAATCTTGAGAAAGAAAAACAGAATAGGAGGCTTCATCATTTTATAATTTGAAAACATATTATAAAGCTGCAATAATCAAAACATTATGGTACTGGAATAAAGGCAGACATAGACCAATGGAACAGAATAGAGAGGCCAGAAAAAAACCCTCAGTATATGGTCAAATGATCTTTGACAAAGTAGCCAAGGCTGCACAATGAGAAAGGTCAGTCTCTTCAACAAATGGCGCTGAGAACACTGGACAGCCACGTGCAAAAGAATGAAGTTGGACTCTTACCTTATACCATGTATAAAAATTAACTCAAAATGAATTAAAGACCTAAATATAAGACCTAAAATATAAAACTCCTAGAAGAAAGCATAGGGGAAATCTTCATGACATTGGATTTGGCAATGATTGCTTGGATGTGACTTTGGAAGCACAGGCAACAAAAGCAAAATTAGATAAATGGGACTACATCAAACTTAACAACTTCTACAATGCGTAGGCAATAATTGACAGAGTAGAAAAGCAACCTATGGGATGGGTGAAAATATTCACAAACCTTATATCTGATGTGGGGTTCATATCCAGAATATATGCAGAACTATAACTTGACAACAAGAAAACCCAAAGAATCCAATTAAAAAGGGGGAAAGGACTTGAATAGACATTTCTCCAAAGAAAATATACAAGTGGAAAGCATGTGAAAAGATACTCAATATCACTAATCATTAGGGAAATGCAAGCTAGAACCACAATGAAATATCACATTTTTGATGGTCACCATCAAAAAACCGGAAAATAACAAACGTTGGCAAGGATTTGGAGAAATTGGAACTTTTTTTTTTTAATTTTTTTTTTTTTGAGACAGAGTCTGGCTCTGTTGCCCGGGCTAGAGTGCTGTGGCTTCAGCCTAGCTCACAGCAACCTCAAACTCCTGGGCTCGAACAATCCTACTGCCTCAGCCTCCCGAGTAGCTGGGACTACAGGCATGTGCCACCATGCCCGGCTAATTTTTTATATATATATTTTTAGTTGTCCAGATCATTTCTCTCTATTTTTAGTAGAGACGGGGTCTCGGTCTTGCTCAGGCTGGTCTCGAACTCCTGAGCTCAAACAATCCGCCCGCCTCGGCCTCCCAGAGTGCTAGGATTACAGGCGTGAGCCACCACGCCCAGCCTGAAATTGGAACTCTTGTGCAATGCTGGTGGGAATGTAAAATGGTGCAGTTGCTATGCAAAACAGCATGAAGTTTCCTCAAAAAACTAAAACTAGAATTACCGTATGATCTAGCAATTCTATTTCTGGAAACATATCCAAAAGAATTAAAAATACAATCTCACAGAGATATTTGCAAACCCATGTTCATTGCAGCACTATTCATAATTGCCAAGAGGTGGAAGCAACCTAAATGTTTATTAACAGATGGATAAATAAAATGTGCTCTTTCTATATACACATACACACACAAAATGAAATACTATTCAGCCTTAAAAAAGAAGGGAATCCTGTCATATGCTACAACATGGGTGAAACTTGAGGATATTTTGCTATGTGAAATAAGCTGGTCACAAAAAGGCAAATACTGTATGATTTCACTTATATGAGGTACCTAAAATAGATTTCACTTATATGAGGTATCTAAAATAGTCAACTTGAGGCAAGGCTCGGTGGCTCACTCCTGTAATCCTAGCACTCTGGGAGGCCAAGGCGGGTGAATTGCTCAAGGTCAGGAGTTCGAGACCAAGCTGAGCAAGAGCGAGACCCCCCCCCACCCCGCCCCCCGTCTCTACTAAAAATAGAAAGAAATTAGCCGGACAACAAAAATATATAGAAAAAATTAGCTGGGCATGGTGGCGCATGCCTGTAGTTCCAGCTACTCAGGAGGCTGAGGCAGAAGGATTGCTTGAGCCCAGGAGTTTGAGGTTGCTGTGAGCTATGATGACACCACGGCACTCTAGCCCAGGCAACACAGTGAGACTCTGTCTCAAAAAAAATGAAATAAAATAGCCAACTCGAAACAGAAAATAGAATGGTGGTTGACAGGCACTGGGGGCGGGGGATAGGGAAAAGGGGAGTTGTTAATGCATATGGAGTTTCAGTTCTGCAAGATGAAAAACTGGAAATCTATTGCACAGCAATGTATGTATAGTTGACTCTACTGTATCACTTAAAAATGGTTATGATAGTCAATTTTATGTTATGTGTTTCTGACATAAAACCAGAAAAAAAAAAAAAGAGAGATTTTGAATATAAGATGTCCCGTGGTAAGAAATCTCAGGAGAGTTCCTTTATGAAGCTGCAAGCTGAAGTTAGAAAATCGGCACAGGTTCTAACAGATACTATACTCTGAAAATTCTTAACTGTAGTTCTCACTGGTAGATGCAATGCACAAGTGTAGTCATAAATCTTTTAAAAAAGAAAGAAAATGTTCTTGGAAGGGGTGGCTTTTGAGCTGGGTGTTAAAATAAGTAGGACTTTAACAGGCAGAAGGTGGGGGAAGGGACGGGTGCTGAGGGCTAGGACACAGGCCAGACTAAGGAGCGGGAGGAAGAACGCGCAGGATGTGTGTGGCAGGGGGAGTGGAGGGTGAGAGAAGGGCTCGTTTGCGGAGAGTTTTAAACCTCAGGCGAATTTGAGTTTATGGTTGGGCGGGGGCAGGTGGAGATCAGATCTTGCAGGGGAGAAATTCAGCCGGATGAACCCTTGGGAGCACACGTGTTGGAGTTGAAGGAGGATGGGACAAATCGAGTCTCATTAAAGACGAGTCTCAGCAGAGCGAGGACATCAATGAGGGCAGAGCAGTGTGAGTCCCAGCACTGCGGCTTCCCAGGCAGGCGGGCGACTCACCTGCAGCCACTGATCACACAAAACCTTCCCTTGAACTCCATCAGGAAATCACCGCGAAATCCCTCATTCTCATAAATTAAAGACAACCAGGGTAGCAACGACAGTTTGGAGTAAAACAACAGTGGCCTCGCAGCTGTCCCTGCCAGCAGGGGTCTTTAACCCTCACTGGTCTGGGGCTGGGGGTGGTTCTCTAAGATAACATTGTGCACAGGTCTCCAGGGTCAGAGAGGGCCAGGGACCCCACTTTCATGATCATTATTTGAGCAAATCAGCTCCAGCTTTCACTGGGAGGAAGGGTGAGCAGTTGGGGACGTTCCTCTTGTAACAGACTTTCAGTTCCTGGAGGCTCCTCCGCCACCCAGCGTGGGGCGCTTATTCCAGTCACAACTCACAACCCACAACCGCTCCAGCAGATCTTTGAGCTCCAAGCTCCTAATCGATGACGACTGGATTTTAGGACCAAAATAACTGCAAGAAGTTTCCAAGTCTTATACCCCAGACTCAGGAGTTTCTGAGACAGCATATTTGAAATATTCAATCCATTGTCCCCATAAACATAGGAATATTTGTCAGACCCTATGTTCTGAAGGCTGGTTCAGGAAATAGGGTCCTAATACTGTTCACAACTGCTGTGTATTGAACTCTTACTATGTGCCAGGCACAGTGTTAATCTCATGGGTCACTGCATTTGACCTCCACAGGGACTCCATATAGAGGGTGCTATTGCTATATCCCCATTTTACAGCTGGGGAAACAGAGGCTGCAAGAAGTTAAGAATGTCCCCAAAGTCATGCAGTCAAAAAGTTGCGGTGCTGATTCTACAATCTGTCCAACTGTGAAGTACCACAATACGTTTCTGATCAATGCTGCTTAACCTTGCAGAGATGGCTCAGCTGGGACTGGGGTGAGTCACCCAAACTTTCAGTAATCAAGATAAATACTATTTGAATGCAATGTTTTAAAACATCAAAATTAATGCAAAATATTGATGAACAAAATATCAAAAAAAAAATTTATTTTTTGAGACAGAGTCTTGCTCTGTCACCCGGGCTAGAGTGTCATGGTGTCAGCCTAACTTAGAGCAACCTCAAACTCCTGGGTTCAAGTGATCCTCCTGCCTCAGCCTCCCAAGTAGCTGGGACTACAGGTGCCCGTCACCACGACCAGTTATTGTTTTTTTCTATTTTTAGTAGAGACAGGGTCTCACTCTTGCTCAGGCTGGTCTCAAACTGCACCCCCCCGACCAGACTTCAAGTGATCCTCCCGCCTCAGCCTCCCAGAGTGCTGGGATTACAGGCGTGAGCCACCACGCCCGGCCAAAATATCAAAATTTTAGATAGAGGATCCAACCAGCAACTCGGGATTGGCGGGGTAGGGTGGGGGGCTCTTCGGGGGTTTGTCTTTTCTGAGCTGAATTCCACATTCCTGGAGTAGGTGCCGAGCCTTGCTCCTCACTTTCTCCTTTCTTAGGCTCTTATGCAGCTGATCTTTCCCACCTTCTTCCCCTTCAGCTAAATTCCAAGCAGAGACTCAAGCATCTGGGCAATAAATGATTTCCAGAGAGTGGGTCTGGAACCACAGGTGAATGAATGAAAGGCAGCTTGCTGTGCCCTGCCTCGTGTGCTGCTCCCAAGGGGACCCCGTGGGAGAGCCCAGGGCCTGGGCTCTTGCCCTCCTGGATGAGCGCCTCCCCCCACCAGAGGCTGACCCCATGAAGGGTGCGGGGCATTCAGCAGAGGGTGTCCCTGTGCTCTTGGGGTGGTCAGCTGCTTGGTGTGTGTGCTGGACTCCACAATGCAGTGCCATCCGCCACTAGCCCAAAGGAAAGACATTTAGGTTTTGCTGCAACTTGGAATGATGAAACATTTCGCCCGAGCCCAGCAGGCTCTTGGCTCTGCTCATCCCTCCCAAATGCCCTTGGCTCTCGGATCCCTGGAAAGCGGCTGGATGCAGCCATGGGAGATGTGGGCAGAGACGGAGGAGCCACAGTGACGGACGCCACAGAGAGAAAAGCTCTTTACCACGGCCCAGAGCCAAGTCGCTGACAATTCCTCCCCTTTCTCTTTCTTGGCAAATCTCCAACCAGGGGTAGGAATAGTTAATTTTCTTGCTGAGGATTTAACCACTGGGATTTAAAGGACCCTTCTATTAGCAGCTGGGAGGGCAGCTGTGATTATTATCACACACTGTGAGCCCCTGGAGGGGCTTCTTCAAGCATGGAGACCAAATACCACTTCGACATGAGGATTGTGTTTGAAATCTACCAAAAGGTGTGGGGTTTGGGGTCTGAAGTCCTGGGTTTGAGCTCACATCTAGGGTGACCAACTCTCCTGGTTTGCCCAGGACTGAGGGCTCTCCTGGGACACGGGATTTTCAATGCTAAACCCAGAAAGGTCCCAGGCAAGGCAAATTGAGATGAGTTGCCTATTTTGACCCTATTTTCGCAGTGCTCCCCTCGAACTTTCAGCCTCTCCTTTTCCACATGGATGGAACTGAGATAGTAATAAAACCTGCTGTCCCCACCTCCCAAAGCTGTAGGGCTCGAAAGAGCTAATGTCTGTCCCCCACAGCACCTCGAACCTTCCCCCCAGAGCACGTCCCAAGGCCGACAGGCCTCTGCGGCCTCTTCCTCTCAGTTTGAGCTCTTTTGGGGTGAGACCCGCTTATACATCTCAGCATTCCTGGGGCTCGGCAAAGAGCAGATACCCGGGAAATCTGTCCTAAGTGGAGAGGGCTTTGTAAAGCAAAGCACAGTGTTCCCATTTGTTGGTTGGTACCCCGTTTCCTGGCCGGCCCTGGTCAGCCCCATGGGAAGGGCCTCTATGGGTTCAGCCGGACAGAACAGTAGGGCAGTGGGGTGGGAGGCTTGTTCTGGGCAAGGTGGGGACAAGGAACCAGATAAAAGGTTAATTGGCAGTGGGAGAAGCCAGGGAGGGCCCCATGGGGACGTGAGGAAACAGCAGGTCCTCACGAGGGGGGAGGAGAAGAGCGCTGCCCAGTGTTGGCCCTCAACCACCTGCCTCCCGGATTCTCCCCAAGGCCAGCCATCCCTCAGGAGGGCTCCTGGCAGGGCTGCCTTCCCTTGGGGCCAGCCAGACCTTAGCATGCCAAGCTGTCCCCTTGGCTGGGGCATGGCCCAGCTCCGCAGAGTGATACCTGGTGGACAGTCTGCCCCAAATCCCAGCCCTCCATCTTCCCCTCACCACTTGCCTCTCCCATCCCAGCCCTAGGTCTGCTTCTCTGCCTCTAGGATCCTGGAGACGTAGGGTCCTGGCCCTGGGTGGCACTCAGGGTCCCAGGCTCAGTCCTAATCCTCTGAGCCTGGTCTCAGGTGACGCCCCTGGCGAGTGAGCCCTGTGGCTCTGGGATGTGTGGAGCTGGCTGGAGCACGGTGGGGAAGAGTATGACCCAGAGGCAGCCTGGGTTCAGCAAAGCCCTTCTCTACCACCCAGAGGTTCTACCCCACGTGTCCTGCAAATCTTTGCTGATCCTGTTTCATCGTCTTGCTGGTACATCCCTCCTGGGGCCCAGGAGTACGGGGGACACAGGTGTAGCCTGCATTACCGGAGAATCCTAGAACTCTGAGTGGAAGAAACCCTATAGGGAACTGGTCTAGTCTCCTGCATTTAGGTAGGTTAGACAATATTGTTTGAAATTTATGATCAGGCCTCGTAAGCTCAGAGAGGGTGAGCAATCCCCCCAAGGTCACACAGTAAAGGAATGGTCAGCTGCTCCTCAGCCACCTACCTGAACTCTCCTTTTTCCGTCTGGATGATTTCTTCTCTGTCTCGTTGGCAGTGCTCCCAAGCACCCCGTAGTCCTCGCCTGGGCCTCCTGTGGCGTCCACCAGGCCTGGGCTGCTGGTCCCCATCTCTCTGGAGCCCCCAGGTGGGCCTGAGTTGGGCCTGCGCCGGGCCTCTGAGACAGGGAAGTGCCAGTCGGGGGGCTGCGGGAAGGCGGGGTGCTGCTCGGTGAAGATGCGCTCCTCCCGGGGCAGGCTGTGTGGGGTGGCCGCCAGGCAGGAGGCCGAGAAGTCAGGGTAGGCTGCCGCTGCTGTCGCTGGGAAGTCTGGTTTCTGGTGGAAGGAGAACGGGGTTGGCGGGTAGTGGGGTAGCCCTGAGGCCCCATTGCCTTCGGAGTGGGGGTTTCGAAGGCAGCCCCAGACGGGGGCCGGGGGCTGGGGACTCCTCATACAGCTGCTGGCCGCGGGATCCATCTGCTGTCCACTGCACGCCTCAGTCCTTTCAAAGATTTCACTCTTTTCACTTTTTATATTCAAATTTTTAAAAATGAAAAAAAAAAAAACGTAAATAGGAGGGAAAAATGGTCAACAGAAAGTTCACCCCAGAAACCAAAACAAAAACCAAAACTAAAGTCTCTCCTTAAAGCGTGCACACATGTGGCCAGCTACCCCTGTGTGCGTGCACACACCTGCGTCAGGCTTCACTCCTCGCCTCCTGCCCCTCCAACACACCGGCCTGCCTACTGGGGTCCCTTGTACGTGTATTTGTCGCCGATGTCACTAAACATTTTCACTGTCCCAGCCCAGACGCACCAGCTGATGAGGAGCTCGACTCGGACCCTGGAGCAAATCCCCGCAGAGGGCTGGACCGGGGCTGCTGAGACACACTTTTAAATCCTGCGGTGGGGAGAGAGTGACAAATTTCTGAAGTGAAATGTGAGAGAGGAGAGGGAGGGGTTAACCCGAACACACAAGATCCCCTCCAACCAAAACCCTGGCAGGCAACTATTAATCATCAGAAACCTTATATGCACATCTAATGGGATTTGCAGATGGAGACTTTTAAAGAAACATTGTCTGTATTTTTTTTTTTATTTTAAGGAGAGAGCAGCCGCACACGCGCGTGCGCGCACACACACACACGCACATACATGCATGCACACACCGCCTTTAATGTGCCTCCTGTAACACTATGAAGTTATTTTTTATTGCACTGTTAACAAAATTCCCCAAGTCCTGGATTTCGAAAAAGCCTTAAGTCAGATCCAGGATCCATCAAATGCCAAATTCCAGGGAGTGAAGTGGGGAGTAAGCGCGAGAGACAAGCTTGGTGATTGCATTTGATTTAAGGGCCCTTCTGCTGCTGCCTGCAGAAGAGGAAGGTGGATTAAAAGAAATCTTTTTTGCAAGTCTCAGCGGCCCACTATGGTCTGTCGTATAAAGAAAGGCACACTCTAGAAAAAAAGAATTTCCCCCGGCCCAAAGTGACATTCCCACTTTCTCAGTAACTTAAAAAAACAATCGGATTCTTCCTTCCGCTCTTTAACCTCCAACTTACATGCCAATTAGCCACACTCTTCTCTAGAGAGGTTTCAAGCCGTTTTTTCTCCACAGCAACCGCAAGGCTCTTAAATAAGGTCCTTGAAGTTTCTTCAGGTCTCACCCCACCTGCTCCCTGCCCCAATAACCTCTACCCACCTGCTTCCCTTTCTTGACCCCCAGAGGCTGAGGCGTCCGTGGAGTCCGGGGCGTGGAGGTAGGAATGGGGGCTTCTCATTCCCCAAAGGGGCCTCCTTGGCAAACAGTCCCACCCGTCTTTCTGGTGGGCGCACATCACAGGACAGCCAGCCCAAGTGGCCGTCTCAGCTGGTCAGTCGGTCCACTTCATGGCCGTGCCCTGCTGCTCTCTCTGGAGGGTAATGCAATTTCTCGGGGTAATGTAATGTGATGTCACACACGGGGGCCAGAACTGCTCTCCCACCAGTATTTCCATGGCCCAGAGCAGCAGGATCAGGGCAGAAGCAGGCGTGGGCCTTAACAGTAATGTCCCTGCTGGCTGGTTCCAAAGACACCAGGTTCCCTGAGGAGGGGCCCGTGGGTCCTAGCCCTGCTGCCTGGATGCAGGGCCCTCAGGGAAGGGAGATGCTCCAAGCTGGTCAACTTAGGAAGGGAGCAAGGGAGCCCCAGGGGTGCGAAATAGAAGATATGACCTTCCTTTAACCCGGAAACTCCAGTCACACATACGTCCCGGTGGGGGGCAGGAAAAGCTGTCCAAGATGGGGGTGTTCACACACTCTTCGTGAAAAGACGCGCCCTCTTCTGGAGCATGTTGCCGGGGTGTCGTACACCAGGAGAGAAGATGGGTCATAGCCACAAATGAGACTCACCTCTCTGCTTTGTCCTGGGCGTAGCTGTTGCACGTGCAATCCGTCTCTGAGCCTCGCTCCTCTCCTGTTGTGCGTGCAGTGAGAATTACATGCACGTTTCGCAGGTGAGGAGACCGAGGCTCAGACCGACGAGCAGGCGGCTCAGCACCAGGCAGCTAAGAAATGGCAGAACCAGGAGTTGCCCTTGAGCGTCCTGATGTTCCTTCCGTCTGGAGCAGACAAGAGGTAGAGGAAGGGACGTGGGAATTTGGGGTCAGACAAGCCTGAGTTCAAATCCCAAGTCTGCCACTTCCCAGCTGTGTGACCAGGACTAGTCACCTCGCCTCTCTGAGCCTATGTTGCTTCACCCGGGAAGATGGTCATGGCTCACATCCACCCACTGGTCTTTGCACCTTGCACACATTACCCCAGGGGGGCCCCACAGAAGCCTGCTGGGGAAAGTGCTAGTCTCATCAGCTCCATTTTTCAGAAGACTCTCATGCACAGAGAGACTGTGTAACCTGCCCAAGGCCACACTGCAGGGGAGTGGAGGACCTAGGAGTCAAAGCCAGGTAGTCTGGCCCGGCTGCATGAGAATGGCCATGCCACAGGCGTGAATTTTGAGTGAAATCCTGTATGTGAAGGGCAGAGCAAGTGACAGATAAATATGACCCCTTCCCAGCGCTTCTGTGTTTCCTAACTGCGATGATTCCAAAGCGGGGGAACTGGGGACGGGGAACACTGAGGAAATTCTGCAGAAACAGCCTTGGGGGTCCTGGGGGATGCTCTGTGCTGTGGGGGCCCTGGAAGGAACCCACGGAGGCGGGGGCAGGGGGAAGAGCCGGCCTGTCAGCTTCCCCAGCAAAACCTTCCCCAGGGCCTGGCCTGTAACCGGATTCCCGCTCAGCCTCTGCATCTGGCCCAGGGACCCCATCCCAGGGAGGCCCTTTGCCCCTGGAAGGGGTGGGCCCTGGGTCATGGCAGGGTGGGCGGGGAGGTCAGGAAGGGCACAGGGAGGGGGCGTGGTGGGGTGCTCTGCCCTGGGAACACAGGGCCCTGGCACCCTGGTGCCCCCAGCAGCTGCTGGCGTCTGTCAGCCACCCCGCGGGGCCCGGCCGGGGGCCTGTGGGTCTCTACATCTTCCTGACAGGCCCCTCTTCTGAGGCCAGGAAAAAACAACAACAGTCCCTCCCCTCACGCAACCCATTTGTTAGATGAAGGCGGGACGCCAGCCGGCACCTTTAACCCCCTCAAAGTCAGTGCCTCCCTGTCAAGGGCCCCCGGCCTGTGGCAGAGGTGCAGGGAAGGGCTGAGCGCAGAGAAAAGCCCGGTGGCCTCCCAGCCCAGGGGAGCTGCATTTTCAGGAAGGGAGGGGACCCCGTTCTGGTCGTTGTTGGGGGTAGCAGGGGAGGAAGAGGAAGGCGTGAGTCAGGAGGAGGTCCCAGGGGCCCTGAGGAGGGCTTTCAGCTCAGCCACACCTGAGCCATCCCCAGGCACTTTTGGAATTTCCTGCGCTGTGCACAGGGAGTGGGGCGGGTGTGTCCTTGGCAGGGCAGACCTGCTTCTGGAGAGCCAGGGTGTCAGGGCGGGGCCCTGAACTTGGAGGCCGAAGATGGGATTCAAGGTGTGGCCTCGCCTTTCATCGGCTGTGTGGTCTCAGGCAGGTCACACCCCTTCTCTGAGCCTCAGTTTTCTCACTGGCAAAATGGAGTTGACGGTACCGTGCTGCCCTGGCAGCTGTGGGGATGAACGAACTGACGTCTGAGGAAAGAGCCGGCTGACGGTAAAGGGTGAACATTATGCCTCCTCTTTCCGCAGCCATACTGAATCACGGGGTGCGTCACCTCTCGGTGGAGGGCTAAGATGGCCTGTCCTGGCCCCCAAATGCCTTCTCCTGTGGTGACATAATGCAGGGTCGAGATCACAGCCTTGGGAGTCAGGAGGGTGTGGGTTCAAACCCCAGCTCTGTGGTTAACAAGCTGAAAGGCTTTGAGCAGCTCACATTATCACTTGAGCCTCAGTTTCCTCATCAGTAAAATGGGGCTAAACATCTTCCTGTCGCCTTCCTCTCGTTGGGTAGCTGAGAGGAGTAAGTGAGGGGATCTGTGAATTCTCTTGGCACACGGTGGTAACACCTGGGTGACGAGGATGGTGATACCTGAGGTTTTTGCCTTAAGTACAATTCCAGAAGGTCCCTGTGAAATATTTATACACCACCTAAGAGGGGACAAGATGATGCCATCAGCCTCTACTCACACGGTAGACTGTGTGAATCAGACAAGACGCCTGCTCTCTAGCAAGACCTTGAGGGATGGGACAGGAGACAGGCAAATTCTTTTTTTTTTGTGAGCTAGAGTCTTGCTCTGTCTCCCGGGCTAGAGTGCCGTGGCATCAGCCTCGCTCACAGCAACCTCAAACTCCTGGGCTCGAGCCATCCTCCTGCCTCGGCCTCCCGGAGTGCTGGGATTACAGGCGTGAGTCACCGCACCCCGTGTCCGGCCAACAGGCAAATTCTGAATACGGTGGAAATGGGTGTGGACTAGGATGTTTACTACTGGGTCTGCGACTTACTTGGAATGTACATACATGTGCTTTGCTTCTCAGCCACCCCTCCCCCCCCCACACTACAGGGCTTCCGTGAGGCTCCAATAATACGACCCACAGGACAGAGCTGAGTCAACTACAGAAGGCAGTCCTTGCGACTGTCAACAGACAGTCTTGCGAAGCCTGCAAGGGGGGAGGCAAGGCCACCCCAGGGACCCAATAGCAGGATCTTCCTCTAAATCCCAGAAAACACTAAGCTGACGGAGACAGTTTTGTCTTGTGTGTATATGTATTTTAAACCTTTGGTGCTGACCCCGTCACTTCTCTGCTACAAGATTGCAGGCGGATAACTGCAAAATATACCTAGAATGGCCTGCGCCCAAACCTGGCTCTTGGAGGTCAGTTTCCGCAAGTGCGAAGTGGAGGCTCACGGTATAGACCAGGTGCAGACACTCGGTAGGTGCCCGGCACATGGGCGCCCTCCAGGAGTTCTGTGCTGAAGCAGTCAGGGCACGCTCACTTACAAAGGGGCACAACGGTGCCCCCGGCAAGCGAGGGCTGGAGTCGGCCACCTAGAACAGAAAACTCAAAATGGCAGGAGGAAAGAGGAAACACACGGAGTTTATTATTCTCCCCCATAAAACAAGTCCAGAAGGGGCAGTCCAGGCTGGGACGACAACTTCTCCAAGTCATCAAGGACCCAGGCACTGTCTCTCGGCACCTGGTGGCCTCCTCCAGGCTGGCTGTCAGCATTCCAAGTAGCTCAAAGGAGGAAGGACAAATGGACTCTCCCCATCTCTCTGCCCCATTTTAAAGAAGCTTTCTGGAAGTCCTGTCAACGGCTGCTCTTTAGCCCCACTGGCCAGAACTGTTCACTTGGCCACACGGAGCTGAGTGAGGTTGGGAGATGTGACTTAGCAGCACCTTAGCGGCCTCAATAACCCTCCCCTCTTCTTCCCCATCAGAACCTGTTCTCAGGGAAAGACGTCAAGGCAGGGCTGCCAGATAAAACACAGGGGGCCCAGTTACGTATGTTCCATGAAATATTGGGGACATACTTAGGCCAAAATAATTATTTATTATTTATCTGAAATTCGAATTTAACTGGGGGGCCTTTTTTTTGTTTGTTTTTTCCCCCTAAATCTGGCAACCATAATCTAAGGCTAAACTCATGTTTAGGATTGGGAAGTCTCTGGCCTTCCCTTTTGAGCCAGGACGTCGCACTTTGACAGAAGGCCCTGGAAGGAAACTTTAAAGGGAGCCTTCCCGTGGGAGGTATGGTGTTGGGTGGGTTTGTCCTTGGCTGGAGGGGCCCAGGGTCCCCGAGGAGAGGCCTGTTGAGAGAGACAGGCAGGGGAAGGAGGAAGGTGGCCCAGGTGGAGGGAGAAAGGACAGAGGTGCGCGCCCCCTGGGCAGGAAGTGCCGAAAGAGAGAGGAGTGAGGCCACCAGGCCTGGGCCTGCAGCCAGCCTGGGAGACTCCTGGCCGCCCACTTCCCGGGGCCTCCTGCTTTTTCAGCCCCTTGCTTTGGAGGCAGCAGTGCCATTATTTGGGGGAAACCAGCTAACCAGATAGGACAGCAAACTGGGGATTTATGTGGTGTGGGAACAGCTCGGGTTTCCCTCACTGTTTACCCAGCAGTATTTTTTAAAACAGAAATCAGCATGCGGGTAACCGCAGCTGTGAGTTACGGGCTCTGGCTGTGAGGCTGGGGGTGGGGTGTGGAGTCTCCCCCAGAGCTCTTTGCCCACCAGCCTGGGAGCTGCTGAAGGAAGGGGCCCCTCCCTAGCCCAGGCCAGGTGGCAAGGGTGGCCCTGGGCGGGTCCCAGCTCACTCTCCGTCCCCCAGGAGGAAGGCCAGCTTCTCTGGGGAAGCTGTGGCAGTTCAAGGTGATTGCTGGAGCAGTCCCTCAGTTTAGGGGTCAGAACCCACGAGGCCAGGCAAGTAGACAGAGCTCCCCATGTCAGCTGGGACAGAGATGCCGGGATGCCTGCTATGGGAGGGAGAGGGGCCCAGCAGCTACTTGGCACTGGCCAATTCTGCCTTGCGTGAACAGGGGCCTAGTTTTACCAGATTTTTCCATTTTTCAAGAAAGGCCGTAATTCTCGATTTTTTATAGGCAATTTCTCAATTTTTAAATGTTGGCAATGAATTTAAAACACTGCCGGTGAATTAAAGACAGCCTGCGCGCACAACTGGTTCTTGGAGTGCCGATTTTCGGTCTCTGATCTTGTCCAAGTCTCCTACCGATGAGGAAGCTGAGGCCGGGGGAGGCCCAGTGATTTGCCCATGGCTGCACGGGTCGTTACCGGGACACTGTGGGGCCAGGAAGCCTGTCATGTGGGCGCTCTTTGCCCGAGTAGCGGTTTTGCTGGCTGAGCCAGGGGTCTCACCAAGCAGTTCTCAAGTGTTTCCTGAGCAGCTCCCATTTGCATAGACATGACATTTACAAACACATCCATCATCTACTTGATTCTGGCAGTGACCCTGAGGGAGCGGGGGAGCTGGCACAAATCCATTCTTTTACTGGTGAGAACGCCGAGGCTCCAGAGGCTGGTGACCTGCCAAAGTCACAGTCCTAGAAAGGGCTGGAGCCAGGGCCTCCCATTACAGATCGAGGGTTTTTCCAGCCCCAAACTCTGTCATCCCATAAAAATGCCAGGCTCCTTGGGGAACACAGCCTGTGATGGATAATAAACTCCTCCTAAAAGGGAACCGTAAATGGACGGGATACTCAGGTAAACTGAATATTCTTTGTAACTTAAAGTTAATTGAAAATCCATAGGTTATCAATTTTCCAAGCAGGAGAATAAAATAGAAGGTATTTCAAAGAGCAATTACACTAGGCATGGCTTAATCTCTCTTTGATGATTCTGAAGGCATTTCAGGGGAATGTAATGCCTTAGGGCATCACTGTGAACACCTATAATTACTGTGTAGGGCCATGGGCAGGTTCTCATCAACCCCCTCCTGGCTGTTTGGGGTGTTCTAAGCTAGGATCACAGCAGAGAGTGGTGAGCGCGTGCCCGTCTGTGTTTCTCACTGCTCTCTCCACCTTGGTGTGTTTCAGGGCGGTGCTATGGAAAATGCAGTGTGTGTGTTGGGGGGGCAGGGGGGTGTCACTTAACCTTAATGACCTTCAGCTTCGTCTGTAACATGAGGTAATGCCAACTCCTTCTCTACTCACTGTACAAGGTTCTACTTATCAAAGGGCCTCGGATCTCACAGCATCAGAGCAGGAAGGAACTTCAGATTGTAGAGTGCACCAGCTTCATTTTGCCGTGGAGACACCTGAGGCCCAGAGAGGTTAGGGGCCTTGTGCAAGGTCACACAGCTGGGGATGGGGTGCTAGAATCTCAGTTTTCTTCTTCATAGCCTCCTTCCTGAATACCACACTGAGGCAGAAAGAGACCTGGAGGAAATGAAAGATTAACACATGATTACACATGCAAACAACACTCAGGGCCTCTCTGGTCACAGAGAGGAAAAGGTCAGATCTCCCAGCCTCGGGAGAGAGGGCCTCCCGGAGCAGGTGAACCCCTTAGTTCAGGGCGGGAGGAGCCCGGGGGCAGCTGAGACACCACTGTGAGGTTTACGGTTTCTTGAATGTCAGAGCTTTTTAAAATGCGGTAATTTCAAGTGTGCAGCCTCCCAGGGTCTTTCTTCTTTTAATTGAAGAAATAAACCATCTCCCCTAAGGCATGCTTGGCCAAGGAGAAAGGCAGGTACAATGTTCACTGAAGACAGCGGCAGCCTAGAAGGACTCTGTGTCATGGAGAAGTAAAACATTGAGGAAATAGAGAGCAGAGGGCCTCTGAGCCCCGGAGAGGCAGGACGCAGGGGTGCACACATGTAAACACATGTACACTTATGCACCTCTCCTCCCTGGACCCTGACAGCTCCTACATAGAGCCCGTGCATGCAGGCCACGCATCGCACCAAATCCAATATGGACAGGCTCAGAGCACCAGCACGCATGTGTGTCCATGACAAATGCTTTTAGGGATGCTACCGTGCGCACCGCTCACCCATACGGCAGGGCCCCTGTCACCGGGGCAGAAATAGCAAAGCAGGGGCAGGCACGCGTGTACTAGCACAGCCACGAAAGCTCGATCCAGGCGCTCCCAACAACACACACATGCAGCTAGACACACTAGGAGGCACATCAGGACAGAATGTTCCCCTGTCCCCGCCAGATCCACGTGTATGTACACCCTCATCAGCTGCTGTCAGGTACCATCTTGCCCGTCCGAACTCAGCTGGACACAGAGATGAGCTCTGGAACCTGAAGTCCCCACATTCCCTGGCCTCTCTCTCATACACACACACGCACACACACTGTACTCATGTCCTCAGCCTTGGGTTATTTTTGAGAGCTGAAAATGTGGTTACATTTTCAAACAGCAATAGCATTCTCCTTCTCTGTCATCCACATCACAACTCCCACTTTTGACACCCAAACAGTGAATTTCTCAGTTCATGGACCTTCAGAGCATCTCATGCCTGGTCAAAGGGTCCTGACCTAGAGTCTCTGGAGAAGCTTTCATCTACAGAGGAAGGTGCAAGAAAACGTGCTTCATGGGGTTAGAGCTATGAATGGGGCAGTGGGTCCTTGAGTGCCATCTCGTGGTGAGAATAAGAACTGCAGCACCTTCTGCAATGTGCCCAGGCCCGAGCTTGTACCTCCCCAGAGTGTGAGGACTCACTTGTGACCCTAGAATGGTGGGGGACAGATGGAGGTGTCCAGCCCTTAGGGCCCCTGTGGTCCGACAGCTGCATGCAGGCACAGAGGAAAGGAAGAGAGCTACTTGCCGGTTAATGAACCTCTCCCGCCAAAATGGCACCAGGCTCATGTCTGCCCTGAGCTTCCATTTTCCAGGTTTTAAATGGAAGATATATGAAAGACCAATGGGCTGGATGGCTGTCCCCACTATAAGCCTGGATGTCCCCTTCCAGTGGCAGAGCTGAAGGCAGATTCCATCAGGACCTGCACCTGCTTTGTTCACCTACATGGGCCCAGGAAAGCCCCTGGAATAGCGCTGGACGCAGGTGGGCATTTCTAATATGGAAAAAAGAATTCCCATCCCACTAAACTCAAGGACCAGGTTTGAGGATTAAACATAACAATGTATTTTCCTATTGTGAAATACTGCAATGTGACCAAAGGCAATTGGGGTAATCTCTGCCTTTTTAGGTGGGCCATCCAAGGGCAACCACGTCCTCCCACCAAGTCCCTTGGTGACAGCTGCAGGGGCAGGCTCTTTGGCTGGAGGAAGTCCTGGTCAGATGTCTTCACTAAGCACAGGGTTGGCCTGGACAAGGAGCCCTCAATGCTGAAAGTCTGAGATGCTCTGATGCCTCGTTCCTTCATTCTATAGGCACTTGCTGGGAGCCTTTGCCGCTGCAGGCCCGGGATGAATGAGCAGTGTTGTGGTGTGGTCCTGGGGAGAGGGGAGGGCAGGCAGGACCCAGGCAACAGGAAGCCACCGAAGGGCTGTAAGGACAGGAGCGGCATGGTCAGATCTCCATGTTGGAAAAATCTCTGTATGGTGCCCAGAGCGCTCCATGTTAACAATAGAACAACAGCCATCATGCTGCTCAGAGCAAGCACGTGCTGAGCTCTCTGTGTCGGGGTGGTGAAATTCTTCGGGCCCAATTCAACTCAGTCTGAAAGGGTCAGGCAGCTAATCAACCAGGCAGGTGGTTAACATAGCAAGGCGAGCGTGGGAAGCCTCCAGACCTGGAGCCAGTGCCTGGTCTGCCTCTGACAGCCACCTGACCTTGGGCTTGTGCTTTAGAGTCTATTCAAGGTCAGTTTTGTTGTCTGTTAAATGGGGATGACAGCTACAACTTAAATTAGATAATGTGGGTAAAAGTGCTCTACCAACTATATGCAATTATAAATGTTATTTTTAAATATGTTTATTTTATTTTTATTTATTTATCTATTTTTTTGAGACAGGGTCTTATTCCGTCACCCGGGCTAGAGGGCAGTGGCGTCATCATAGCGCATTGCAACCTGGATTGCAGGATTGGCAGGGCTTGGGGAGCTGGGAGGGAAGGGAGGCCCTACAGGCCAGTGTCCCCATTTCTGCTCCACAACCTACCCCAAGCTCCAACTCCCGTGGACTCGTGGTTTGATATTCTTACTTACCAAAGCGGCTGCGTGTGATCACATCCATTTCTCTTCCCATGTCGATACTTAGGGATGTTCCTTAGTTTTGGATCAACCAGAGATCACCAGTGTCTGCAGGGTGGTCAACTCTTGGTACATTGGTACAACCCTTCTAAATGTGCCCCTTAGGTCCCCCTCCTCCATGGACTGGAGCCTGGGGCACACTCATCCTACGATTTCACAGATGGAGAAACAGAGGCACAGAGAAAGCCTCCTACTTCTCACAGCCGATTGGGGCCAGAACCCAGGTGGCAGAGACTGGGAGGGTCACCGTTTCTCACAACCAGCCTGAGCACACCCAGGGGGTGCGGGCGGCCACTGTCCAGATCACGCCCAGCGCAAGAGAAAGGCCCAGGCAGTGTTTGGCCCCATCTGCCACAGATCTTGGATTCAGGGCAGCCTCCAAGGGAGGAGCTGCGGGTTCCAACGTTGCGGGCTCTGGGCACTGAAACCCCGGCAGCTGCAATCTCTAAGCAGTCTGCAGTCTGCCGGGCTACCTCCCCGGGCTGCATTCCCGCATGTCTCGGGGCTCAGAGCCCCAACCGGCCCTTCGGGCTGCCCGCGGGCTCGGCGGGGTGCTGGCGCCCTCTGCTGGCCCAGCCCCGAATGACAGCCCCGCTGAGTGCAAACACCCTAGAAATCAGCCCGAAGTTCCCTCGGGTCCCTCCTCCCCAACCCCGGAGTGAAGACCCACCTGGACTCATAGCCAAACCTCGTCACTTTTTAGCTGCATGACCTTCGGAAAGATAATTAACCTCGGAAAACTACCTGTGAAGTGGGAATAACAGCACCTACCTTTCAGGGTCGGCTTGAGGATTACAGAGAATAACATATGGAAAGCACCCAGCACATTGTAGGTATTTGAAAACATTTTTTGTGGAGACAGGGTCTCACTATGTTGCACAGGCTGGTCACCAACTCCTGGCCTCAAGCCATCCTCCCGCCTCGGCCTCCCAAGGTTCTGGGATTACGGGATTACTGCAGGCCAGCAGTTATTTTTAATGGTAGCTATTTTTAATAATACCCATCCCGAATGGTGGCTCTGAAAGAGACGAGTTCTGAGAAGGCTCCTTATAAATGATAACCGAATCTTGCTGCAAGGCGGCTGGCGTGTTACTCATACATCTCGAGGCAGGGACCCCTCTGGGAACAGTCTGTTTTAGTAGTTTTCTTCCTTTTACTTATTGCGTTAGAGATTCTTTTCTTTATTGCCTATTCTGGGGGGTGAGGGTGAGGGGAAGGCATGACTCCAACTCGGGAGGATACAAAAGTATCTCACCTCCCCGGGAGGGTTTGTGGACGGGCCCTCTGGCTTTCCGAGAAGGACAACTGACTTCTGTTGCTGATTATTTGGATTTGGCTTTTAACAGGCCATCAAGACATATGAAAGAAAAGCGAAAGATGTTTCTGTGGATGGCCAAGACCGTGTGGGGTGGGACGCCAGGGAGAATGAGGAGTGGGCAAGGGGGCGCTGGTGGCTCCTGGACTCAGGGATCAGATCTGAGGAAGGGGTCTGCAGGGCCCCTCCCTGAGTCAGGAAGAGCCACTGAGGGGACAGTGAGAAGGACTAGCGGAGACACTGGTTGCCAGAGCTGTGAGCAGCCAGAGGCCATGACCAAGGCTATCCCGTGGCCTGTGCCCAGGGTCCTGCCACTGGATCAGCCCGTCTGCCCCAGGACGGGACATCCCACCCTGTCTCCATCTGTTACCTACCTACGACATCTCAGGACCCCTAGAGCCCTAAAGGAAGCCCCCGGACACCCAGGAAGGAGTGGGGAGGAGTTCCCACACTTGCACTTGGGAGAAGCACTCAAGGGAAACGGGCTGGTGACACCCCCTCACACACTGGTTCTCCAGAGGGTCTTATTCAAGGACTGAGTCCCCGGGGAGAAAGGGGTCCTGCCTTCATCTGAACTGCTCAGCAAGCAGTCCCACCCCAGGGCATCCTGGAGGGTGAGGAGGGCCAGCTAGCTGGGGGAGGGGCTGAGAGCATGGGGAGGGGGGACAGGGAGGGAGGGCGAGAGACCGAGTCTATCTGCAGCCCCTTGACAGCTTGCCCAGCTCTGTCTGGGTGGGCGGATGGTCCCAAGCCGGGCCACATGCCAGAGTAGCCTTCCTGCCTCTCCTCTGCATTCCTCAGTATTGCCGGTCCAGGAGAGACTTTCCTTAAGAGAAAAAACTGGCTGGCAGATGGCAAAAGATGCTGCAGAGGGAAGGACGCCTGCTGCCCTGAGTATTAACATGATTTAGGAGATACGCAGGTCACCCCCTCATGACTAAAAGCCATCCTGGAAGGAAGGTTTGTGGCTATTTCTAGGCAAAACTGTCTGATGGGATGAAATAGCTCAACTCCTGACCATTAAGTCATGAAGGTCACGGCCGTAGTAAATCTCCATCTCTCCGGCCCTCTGGCCTGCGTGGAGTGCAGCCCAGCCAGTGGCAGCCACCTCAGTGGGAAGGGCCTTCATCCCTTCTGGCTGTGTCCTGAGGACCGGGTAGGCTTCAGCGCCAAGGGCTATGAGGGCACTTGACAGCCCCCTTGTACGTTTATTGTTTTCCCTGGTGGTCTGGAATTTCTCCTGCTCTCTGCCAGCTCAAATCCTCCACAACTCCTATCAGACAAGCTGGCACTGCCACTTACCTCTCTCATCACTTTGGGCAGATAAGTTCATTTTCCTGAAGCTTCACTTCCTCACCTTAAAATGTGAGCAATAAGATGTCCCTGGCAAGGATGTTTGTGAGGGTAAAATGAAAAAATAATGAGAGTGCATTCTGGTGTTCTTTTCTTATAAGACTTGGCTCAAATTCTGTCCCCTCTTCCTGGGATGTCCTTCCCCCGTTGTCTCCCTGGCCAGTTCCTGCCCATCCTCAAGGGCCTCCTTCCCAGGGGTTGTTTGCTTTGTGTTTGAGGAACTAGGAAAGGGAGAAGCGGGTAGACAAAGTAGTGCTTAGGAGCAACTTTGGAGTGAGGGATATGGGATTAGGGGAGATAGGATTCTTGGAGTTGAGGATACAGCTTCTCTCCTCCTCTAGCAAATATTTTAATAGGAGGAAGGCCCTACACAGATCCCCTATGCCTGCAATTCCACTGGTGGCCACCAGGCGGTGCATGGTGTCCTGGGGCAGTTGTGAAGCTAGAGGGAGCTCATGAAACAAAAAGCATGTTTTCATAAATGCAATATCGTTCAATCCCATATTAATGAGGTTAGAGCTGCAGCTCTTGCTTCTCCTGTCCTGCCTCCCCTTGTGACGGTACCCACCGGCATCTCACTCTCCCGAGAACCTATGTGGATCCTGCGGGAGACATCTCTGGTGCTGGCTGTGCCTGCAGCCCTCGCTCCTGCGGTCAGGAAAGCCAGTCTCGATCCAAATGAGTGAGAGCGACACTGCTTGAACCTGCCCTCATTTTTAAAAAGTTTGGCCGGGCGTGGTGGCTGACATCTGTAATCCTAGCACTCTGGGAGGCCAAGGCGGGAGGATTGCTTGAGGTCAGGAGTTTGAGGTTGCACTGAGCTATGATGACACCACGGCCCTCTAGCCCGGGTGACAGAGCAAGACTCTGTCTTAAAAAAAAAAAAAAAAGTTTAATTAGTCACAGACTTTGGTTCTTTCAAACTAGTAATATGATACCTGTGACATATTTCAAGATGGTGTGTGGTGACATTGTCCTTGAGAAGCACTGAGCTACCTGCCAAGAAGGCTCCCTCCTGGGACAAGCATTCCAGCCAGAAGGCTGTCACTGTCCACCTTTCCCTGACTGTCTTTTTAGAGAGGCAGCAGAGTGCAGTGGTTAAAAGCACAACTCTGCAGCCAGACTACCTGGGACCCGGGACCAATGCTTGTCCC
This sequence comes from Indri indri, assembly GCA_004363605.1. Taxonomy (NCBI): domain Eukaryota; kingdom Metazoa; phylum Chordata; class Mammalia; order Primates; family Indriidae; genus Indri; species Indri indri. The sequence continues at coordinate 31,564 of RJWJ010017960.1, forward strand.
TACCACTTACCAGCTCTGAGACCTCAGACAGGTTACTTACTCTCTCCGTGCCTCAGAGTCTCCATCTGTGAAATGGGAGTAATAACAGTCCTGTCTCACAGTGTGGTTGGGAGGATTGAACGAGCTATTATACATCAGTGCTGGGTCAAGGGTCTGGCACGTAGCAAAGGCCACGTGACCAATAACTCTTATTATTATTAGAAAATGTCCCAACCTACCACTTATTGTCCACTAGCATCGGATGCTAGGTTTAGAGTATTGTTCTTCTAAGATCAGAGATGGAGAGATGGGTTGGAAGGGGTTGGTCAACATTGACCTCTCCTCCAAGCAGACGGGACTGGCTTCATGGCCGGGTGACCTGTACATGCACCCAGGGCTCCGAGCTTAAAGGGCCCTTGTTTTAATGCTCTGCATCTTGATATCCTTAATCACGTATGAGGAAGGGACCCAGAATTTTCATTTTACACTAGACATGCAAATAATGCAACAAGTCCCATAGCAGGTTCTTCTGGATTCAGAAAGTCCTTGCTGTCTTCCTCCTCTGATGACATCAGTTCTCTTCTCCCATCACAGGCAGGCACCCACCTGGGGGGATTCGACCCAGACTGAACCTTTTTTTTCCCTTCCAACATTTTAATGAAAAATTTCAAGCATATGGCAACGTTGAAAGAATTTTACATACACCTGCCATCTTGATTCTAC
>RJWJ010017961.1:0-32282 GCA_004363605.1 Indri indri
CTTTTTTTTTTTTTTAACTTTATTTTTTTCTTTTCAGATACTTCGTGGGTTTTTTTGGGGTTTTTTTTTGTTTTTTTGAGACAGAGTCTCACTTTGTTCCCCGGGCTAGAGTGAGTGCCGTGGCGTCAGCCTAGCTCACAGCAACCTCAAACTCCTGGGCTCAAGCAATCCTTCTGCTTCAGCCTCCTGAGTAGCTGGGACTATAGGCATGCGCCACCATGCCCGGCTAATTTTTTCTATATATATATATTTTTAGTTGTCCAGATCATTTCTTTCTATTTTTTAGTAGAGACGGGGTCCCGCTCTTGCTCAGGCTGGTCTCGAACTCCTGACCTTGAGCGATCCACCCGCCTCGGCCTCCCAGAGTGCTAGGATTACAGGCGTGAGCCACCGCGCCCGGCCCACGATACTTTGTTTTAATTACCCTCACCTGTGTTTTCACGCCAACATCTGCTGTGTGTCCTCTCCAGGCAGCCCCCACCCAGCCCTCACTCCCCCAGCTCCTCCTCTGACCTTCCAGCCTGCTCTTCCTCCTGCTTTTCCTGCCACTTAGCTGCACTACCATCTGTCCCATCACCTGGGAGCCCTCCCCGTGTCAGGTGACCTCAGGACTGCAAGTTGGCCACTGAGCTTGGCAACAAGGTCAGTGCCCTTGACCTGACTTGACTAATTGGCTGTGGCTCCAGCTTGCAGAATGGCCTGAAGGGGGCGAGCCTGGTAGAGGGACCAGCTGGGAGGCAGAGGTGTATTCCAGGCTGGAGTGGATGAGGACATGCATTTGGCCAATATTCATGAGCACTCCCCATGCCAGGCCATGGTGAGGGAAGAGGACTGTATTCTAGATGCAGAGAGAAGCCACAAGAGGGTTTTAAGCCTGGTGTCCTATCCCTGCCTCTCCCACGAGGATCCTCAGCCAGGGCCCTACCCAGCTCAGGCATGTGTGTGTGTGTGTGTGTGTGTGTGTGTGTGTGTGTGTGTGTGTGTGTGTGTATGTGTATGCACATGCACACACCCTCCTGGGCCTCCCATCCACTCCTTCAGGTTGTTGACTATGTCCCTGCCTTGAGGAATCCTCCTCCCAAGTCCATGTGGGGACTTTGGCCAAGAAGTGCTCAATAAATATTTGTGGGGAGACCAAACCAAGAAGAAATGAGTGGATTAATCGGAGGGCTCTACACTAGAAGGGCCCTTAGGGGGACAGTCTCCATGCTTTGCTTGAGGCCCTACAAGGAGAAGCAAATTGCTTAGGGGGACACACATTTTAGTAGTCAGAGGGCCATAGGACAGTAGAACTCATTAGACAAAGATGGTCCACAGCATCCTTCTCAGACACAGTTCTGACCGTGTCATTCCCAGGCCCCTACAGTTGGCTGGCTTCCTGTCCCCAGCAGCAGTGTTTCTCTAAGTGAGATCTATGGACCCTGCTATCGACCAATTGTGCGTCCCCCTCATCCATACATTGAAGCCCTGACCCCAATGTGACTATATTTGGAGATAGGTCCTTTTAGGAGCTAATTAAGGTTAAATGAGGTTATAAGGCTGGGTCCCTAATCCAATAGGACTGGTGTCCATATAAGAAGAGAAAGCGACACCAGGAGCGTGCAAGCACAGAAAGAGGCCATGTGAGGACACACCGAGAAGGTGGCCATCTGCGAGCCATGAGGAGAGGCCTCATCAGAAACCAACTCCGCTGGCACCTTGATCTTGGACTTCCAATGTCTAGAACCGTGAAAAAATAAATTTCTGTTGTTTAGAGTGCCCACTCTACGGTACTCCATTATGGCAGCCTGGGCGGACTCATACAGACCCTGACTGCCGTGCTCTTGCTAAATGTGTAGGCTCACAGACCCTACCCCGCCCCTGCGGAATCTCTGGGAGTTGGAGGCTGATACTGTCAGGTGTCCTCAGCTCACTGAGGGCAGTAAATCCCCTAACCCTCTGGCCACCAACTCCTCTGACCACCTCCTCTCTGTGCCCAAGAGGACTCTACATCTTATCCGGCTTCCAGGTTGACTGGCAAGCTCATTCTGCCAAGTTGCTCCATTTTCTCACACCCTCACTGAGCCTTCCATACGCCAACCCAGGGCAGGGCTGGATGTGAAGTCTGGAAACCTAGAGATAATTCAGACCCAAGCCCTGCCACTGAAGCACTTCTGGCCCTGCGGAGAGAGCTGTGCACAGCTGTGAATAACCCTGACTCTGGGCAAGTGTGGTAAGAGCTGCAGGAAAGGGAACTATAAGTCCTGGGGGTATGGGCAAGGGATTGGAGCTACACAGTCCTGTAGGAATGGTTGTTCATCTTGTATTTCTGCCTAGCGGCAGTGTCTTACACATTCTTGTCCCCTCCCTAGCCCCTTAAACATAATGGGCCTCAAAAATCTGTGGGTTTGTAGCCCTCTGGCTGCTTTCGGCTTCACGAGGAACAGCCCTCTTAGTGGCTGGGGGCAAAGTTTTAAAAACACAAAACCCAATCTGGCAGAACGGATATGTACTTTAGAGTCAGGTAACCCTGGGTTCTGAGTCTAATGATCCCACTGACAAGCGGTGTGGTGTGACCTCAGGCAAGTCATGTTATACCTCTGAGTGTCTTCATCTAAAAGAAAAGGGGAATAATACTGTTTACACGGGTTTGTTTATAGAATTAAGCGAGGTGACCTCTATTAAGCCCCCACTGTCTGGCACTGAGGTGGCCTTTATTCAATAAAGGTTAACTCATAGATTATTCCTTACAAATTCGTGATTTGCCCTACGTGAAGGCTACGCAAGAAGATAATGGTAAAAATTAAATGTAATAGACCACCTCTCAGTAATGACCCACTAACTGGCATTTACTGAGCACCCAGCCTTCTGGGCAACAGCCCCAGCGCCCAGTGCTGCAACAGAGCAGGGAGCCCACAGTCTCAGCGCTGGGGAGCCAGCTCCCAGAGGGTAGGGACTTGTCGTTCACGGTTGTATTCCAGCACCCAGACAGGCTGGGCACATGGTAGGTGCTCAGTAATTACTTGCTGAATGAACGAACGAATGCATGAATGAACGAACGGAAAGTACAATCCAGGGAGCCTACAACTCATTTTTAAGACCTTAAACAAGTCCCTTGGCCTCTCTGAGCTGTTGTTTCCCCACCTGTGAGGCCAGAGGTGTTAAAGTCGCCTCAAGGTCCTGCCAAGCAGGATTGATAAAGCAATAATATTAGTAATAGCAACAAGGATCAGGAAACTTACTGAGCACTGCCGCGGACCAAGCAATGCTGTAAAGAACCCTAGAAGGGAGAGCATTTTACGTCCACTTTATAAAAGAGGAAACTGAGACCCAGAGGCGTGGAAGCCTCCAGGAGAGGGCGGATCCACTCAAGTTTTGGAGGAAGGACTGGGGCTGGGACGCGCTGGTAAAGAGGGCGCGCGGCCCACCCGGGAAGGCCCTGTGCCTGCGCCACCGCACAGCGCCAGCTGCCGGCGCCGCAGGAGGATCGAACACCGCCCGGAACCCGCCCCGCAACCCTGCCCCCGGCGTGTCCATGGCAACAGCCCCTGCACATGCGCCTCCGCACGCGCGCCGAAGCCGGACGCAGGCCGGGCGGAAGCAGCCGGCGGGCGGGGCGCGGGGCGCGGGGCGCGGGGCGCGGGGCGCGGGGCGCGGGGCGCGGGGCGCGGGGCGCGGGGCGCGGGGCGCGGGGCGCGGGGCGGACTTTTAAAGAGACTTTCTCCACCGGGCTGGTTCGCCGCGGGGCTGCTGGCGGTGACGGCGGGGCGGCCTCGGGAGTCGGGATCGAGGAGTCAGAGGAGGAGCAGGGCTGTGTGAGCCCCCGGAGGTGACCGGGGGGAGAGGGGCTGTGGAAATACCCTCGCAGGGCATAACGGGACGACCGTCCCGAGGAGCAACACGGGAGAGGGGGCTGTGGAGCTGCACCTTCTGCGTGGGGGAGCCGGGGCTCCACGGGACAGTCGCGGGGTTAAGAGGGATCACAGGCCCGGCTTGGGACAGTTACCCTTCTTTCCACTCCCCGCTCTCAGCATTCCGCCACCTCCCTACCGGGGTGCTCAGCCATGGCCCGACCTCCTGCGCCCGGTTCAGTGATTGTCCCAGACTGGCATGAGAGTGCCGAGGGCAAGGAGTACCTGGCCTGCATCCTGCGCAGGAACCGCCGGCGGGTGTTTGGTAAGTGCCCCTCCCCCAGACTGTCACTTGTCTGGCTCCCTGGGGAGAACAGTGTCACCTCTTGCTCCCTGGGGGAGCAGAGGAGCTGGGCGGCAAGGGCCTGCTCCACTGCACTCTTCAGCCTTAGGGACTCCTGGAAGCCCTATCCCTGGGGCCCCCACCCCGAAATCTCCTTAGAGCTAATTCCATCATCAGAGCCAGGAACATGGAAACAGCGGAAACCCTGCCAGCCGCAACTGTCACCAGAGATGCTGTTCATTGAGCCCTCACCTGGTGCCAGGCCCTCTCCTGGGCACTTTACACAATGGACTCACATTTAACCTCTCAACAGCATGTTTTACATTCTTAGCCAAGATCACAGGCTAGTAAACAGAGGTGAGCCTCTTCCATGTCCTGCTGTCTCTGGATAAGACTCTGGCGTTCTCCAGGATGAAGCCAACTCACCCAGGCAGGGCCCGGCTGACAGCAGAGGGCTGGCATCAGCTGTGAGACGCACTTGGGCCAGGAGAAGCAAAGTGCCAGAAGGCTTAAGGCCAGAGAATGAGACGCTAAAGGACCAACGTTTGTGAATAATTAGATTTTTTTTTTTTTCAGAAATTAGAAAAAATTCAAAATATGACCCCCCTAATATGGCCATTATCCCTCTACATCCCACGGTGGCTGGGAACACTGGATTTGCGGTCACACATAGCCAGGCTTGACCGAGGCTCCAGCACAGCTGCGTGGCCATGAATGAGTGGAGTCTCGCCTCAGGTTCCACCTCTGTACAATGGGGATAATCATAGTATTTACCCCATAGAGTTGCTGGGGATATTAACATAACACACTGAGCAGCGCCTGGCGTGCCATGGGTGCTTACTCAGGTTGTCTGTTACTGTATTTATTATGTTTTAGTTGTGTTGAGTGAGAGAGTGGCGTGAAGGAGAGTGATTTTCTGGGCATCACACAGAGCCCACTGTTATTTATGCCACAGCCAGTATCAAGTACCAGGCAGCCAAAACTTAGAGCAACGGTAGTGGTGATGTTGAATTTTTGTAGTGTTTTACTTACCAGCAGATATTTGGGGGGGGGTTGTTAACAGCTGGGCATGCCCACCTCAGTGTATCTTCCGATGGGTGTCACCCAGGCCCCCCAATCAAGGTTGAGAGCAGCTGATAAATAAATGTCAGCAGACTGACTGTCAGAACTTAGGCCAGTCTCTGTGTCTCAGGCCTCTGAAATGAGGATGAGTATTGAGAACCAGGGGTGGTTAGTTAGCCCTGAAGAAGCCCTTATAAATGAGGTCGTCCAGCCTAGGATGTGATGGGGCAAGTACGGGATTGATCACCTTCTGTAGTCTGTCTCATGCTGCTGTAACAGAATACCACGGACTGGGCAATTTACAATGCACAGAAATGTATTTAGCTTGTGGTTCTGGAGGCTGGGAAATCCGACAGCATGGCGCCAGCATCTGGCGAGGGCCTTCCTGCCGCATCATCCCGTGGCAGAGGGTGGAAGGGTGAAAGAGGGTGAGAGTAAGAAAGCAAGAGGGGGCTGAACTTGCTTCTGTAATAAACCCACTCTCGAGATAACTCACTCACTCCCGAGATAATGACATTAATCCATTTGTGAGGGCAGAATCCCCATGACCTAATCACCTTCCAGTATTGTTGCATTGGTGATTGAGTTTCCAACACATTCACTTTGAGGGACATTTTCAAGCCACAGCATCCCTTGACCCCACCTGGCTCCCTCTTTGCCCCAGGGCTGCTTGAGCGGCCAGTGCTGCCCCCGCCTGTTGCCATCGACACTGCCAGCTACAAGATCTTTGTGTCTGGGAAGAGTGGTGTGGGCAAGACGGCAATGGTGGCCAAGCTGGCTGGCCTGGAGGTGCCCATGGTGCATCATGAGACCACCGGTGAGTGGGGCCCCAACCCTTTGCCCATCCTGTGAGACCTGCCCTGGGGTGGAGGTAAGAGCCTGGCCCTGGACCATACAAGCAAGGTTGACACCCAGATCCACCACTTACTCTGCAACCTTGGAAAGTCACTTCACCTTTCTGAGCCTACGTGGGCTCCTCTGTCCCAAGAGGATAATAGTACCAACCCCACAACAGGCTGTTGTGGGGTTGGTACTAGCGATAGTGGTGTTCACATGCCCAATATCGAGCTGGCACAAGGTAGGTGCTCAGGAAGCGCTAATCTTCCTTTCTCATTTCTTTCCACCGGATGCTCATAGATCCATCCTGTTGCACCATCACCCAGCATCCCAGGACCTTTGGGTCTCCGTGTGCATACAGCAACTGCTTGGTCACTGGTCATGGCCAGGGCTCTGTCCTTCTGCTATTCCAAGGCTCCTCCAGGCCAAGTCTCTGTTTCCCCCATCAGACTGCGAATTCCCAGGTCGGGGACTGTGCCTTCCCCATGAGACTGGGAACCCAGCAGCGCAGGGATGTACCCCTCCTTCCTCTTCCTTCCTGGCCCCCACCCTTCTCCACGTCCCCCTCTCCCATGCTGAGCGGCTGCCCCGGCTCTCCGTAGGCATCCAGACCACCGTGGTATTTTGGCCGGCCAAGCTGCAGGCCAGCGACTGTGTCATCATGTTCCGCTTTGAGTTCTGGGACTGTGGGGAGTCTGCGCTCAAAAAGTTCGATCACATGCTCCCGGTGAGCAGGCAGGCCCCGGGTGGGCTCCAGGAGGGACTGCTTGGCTGAGGTCAGCATCTGAGTACGGATGTCTGAGTTGGGCCTGCCTTGTGTGCAGGGGTTGCGTTGGGTGTCAGTGAGCTGAGGGTACTGCCTTGGGTGGTGGAGCTCTGAACTGGCCCTAGAGACTGAGTCCCAACCCATACTCTGCCCTAGGGCCCACCACTCCCTGCTCTGGGCCTCGGTTTCCCAGTCTGTGAAAGGTGGGGCTGTTACTGACTCTTCACAGGATTCTGGGCCTGTGGTTACATGGTTACGTGCCCCTCCATCCCAGGCCTGCAAGGAGAACACAGATGCCTTCCTCTTCCTCTTCTCCTTCACGGACCGCACCTCCTTCGAAGACCTCCCTGGGCAGCTGGCCCGAGTCGCAGGCGAGGCCCCGGGTGTTGTCAGGATGGTCATCGGCTCCAAGTATCCTTTGGGTGGCCTCTGAGACTGTCAGAAGCCACCCTTGGCAAGGCACAGGACAAGGAGGTCAAGGGTCCTTGACCCAGCCTCTGCCTAGCCGTGGAGTACAGCCCATGGGCTTTTGCATAAAGGGCACAGCATGGCTGTCCCAGACCCTGGGTGTGGGCTGTGGGGGCAGGGGAAGGCTGGGTCTGGTGCGACGGTGAGCAGAGGCGCCCAGCCAGGCTCCTTGACCCTCCTCTAGGTTTGACCAGTACATGCACACGGATGTGCCGGAGCGTGACCTCACAGCCTTCCGGCAGGCCTGGGAGCTGCCCCTGCTGCGGGTGAAGAGTGTGCCGGGGCGGCGGCTGGCCGATGGGCGCACGCTGGATGGGCGGGCTGGGCTGGCCGACATTGCCCACGTGCTCAACGGCCTCGCCGAGCAGCTGTGGCACCAGGACCAAGTGGCAGCTGGCCTGCTTCCCAACCCCCCGGAGCACACCCCCAGGTGAAGGGTGGTGGCGCCATGAGTGGGCACCTGTGATCCCACTGCCAACCCTCAGGTGACCCAGGATGGAGGGCAGGACCCCGGGCCTAAGGCTGGGGCACAGATACTGACCCCATCCCGAGGACTGGCCAGAGGAAGATGTGGTCTAAGGCCCCAGCCCCAGCAGGGCTTTCCCTGCAGAATTCTTGGCACTGAGGCGGGGGCACAGGCCTGGGGCAGGGGTCTCCTCAGCCTCTGCTGCCCTTCTGCCTTCGACAGCATCCTGGAGGGCAACTGGGGAGGGAGCTGCCTCAGCAGGGCCCTGGACCTCAAGCGACTTCAATCAAGGCACCGGATTAGTTGAGGTGACACCACCTGCTGCAACAGATAAACCCTGAGATCCATAGGAGTGTTTTTTCTTGCTCAGGTCTCACCTCAGGAGGAGGGGCGGGGGCGGGGGAGGCGCTCCGTTTTGGGTGCCTGTTCGGAGACCCAGGTTGCCCGGGGCATCAGCATCCAGTCAGCAGACGGGGAGAAGTGCAAGCAGAAGGTCTCCCAGGAGGTCCCTGTGACCAGGCCTGGGGGTGCGCCTCCTTTCTGTGCACTTTCCCATGGCCAGCACCCCGCACCGTCTTCGTGGTCACGCGGAGCTGTGGGGGCTGGGAAACAGAGCCTGCCTGTGTGTCCAGGAGGCAAGCCATCAGTCCGCTGTGCCTTGCCAGACCGCGGAGCTGCCAGGCCTGGCTTAGGACAGGGGCCCTGCCAGCCCAGGGCATCAGAAAGCAGGACTGGGCAGGGCCAGGGACCACACCGGGTGGGGCCTGGGTGTGAGCTGGCCTGACAGGCAGCTCTGCACTGGGGGAACCCAGCTAGGACAGGAGCGGGGAGGTCAGTGAGCAGACCCGGCCTGTGCCAGCCCTGCCCCTGGGGACACTCTCAGCCGGAGACACTGGTGGAAGTGGGCCAAAGTGCGGGTGACGGGAAGGTGATGGGGAAGGACGCCTTTACACTCTCACCCCATACTCTGCCCTGCCCCATAGATGGACCCCTAGGCTGAGGCCTGGCCTGAGTCTGACCCCAAGCAGAGTGACCTCAAAGCTGGTTGACCCTTGGAGTGCCCTGTTGAGAAGGCAGACAGGCAGCTCTGCACAGCCCACGCCCCCACGTGATCATGAGCTCACTCACACCAGCGCCGGACTGCAGCGCTTCCCCACCTCCACCTCCTGGCATGCAGGGCGCTCACACTCTTCTTTCCGTGGCGCATGTCACCTGTCCTGACACCCACACACAGGAGCACACTGCTGGTGTGCGCAGGCACACTGCCAGCCTGTCCACCCTGGGCACTGCCCCCAGGTTTGTCAACCCTTCCAGGGTCTGGCCAGAGGAAGATGGATTTCAGCTCGTCCCACTCCCAACTCAGGCTCAGAGCTCAACACCGAGCTTGTCCTATATCCCAAGAAGGAAGGTCCCTGGGCAGGACCCTGAGCCTCAGAGCCTGCAGGCTGCTCCTGTTCCAGCACTGCAGGCCTTCCTCCTGCAGCCACACCTGTCGGCCGTTCCCTAACTCCAGTGGACCTCACCTCACCTGGGTAGCCCCGGAGTGTGGGGGTAGGGCCCGGTGATGGCAGCCCCGGGCCCAGCTGTGAACCTCTCCAGCTACAGGCACTTGTGTTTGAGCACCAGCTACTTCACATCCCAGTTATGTCTGGCACAGAACTCCGCTGGGAAGGAGGCTTCCCATCCTTCTTGGGCACCAGCTCAGGCTAGAGCCAGAAAGCTGCTCTGGAGGAATAACCCAGATATTCCCACTGCAAGGCAGGCCGGCTAGCACCGCTCGGGTCACCCACCTTCACCCCAAACCAAGAGGTGAACCATTCCCTCTGTGACTCCCTGCTGAGAACAAAGTAGAAAGGCACGGGCCACTGGCCATCCAGGGCTCTACCCAGCCCAGCTCCTCCCAGCCCACCCCAGCACCACTTCAGTATTTAGCAGGCCACCCCGCTACACAGGGGCCTCCACCACGGAGCAGAACTGGGCAGAGCCAGAATTCTTCTAATAGCCCGTGGCTGTGCCTCCTGGGCAGTCTCTGGGCAGGCCCAGTGGAGAGTAGGTGAGAAGAGAGTGTGTGCACACGTGCCTGTATTCATGCGACTTAACTGGTCTGCGACCGGTGCCGTCAAACAGGCCCCTGTACGCAGAGGGGCCCCGCGCCTGGTTTAACGCTCTGCTGTCGCCATCTTGAAATTCTTAATACTTTTTGAACAAGGGCCTCTCATTTTCATTTTGCACTGAACCCCGCAAATTATGTAGCAAGACCTGCGCATGTTGTCCAGGGAGGAAGTCTGGGCTCCAGATAAAGCTCTTTTTCTCAGGGCCTTGGAGACAGAGGCTGCCTCTGCAGTGTCAAAAGGCCATCAGGAAGTCATCTTCTTCCCATTTTGGTGCCAGACATGCCACCATTAGGTTAAGCCACACAACAGCTTCTCAAAAGCAAACAAATACCCCTTGACTCAACTCACTCCGCTAGAGGTGGTGGTGGTGCCCCCAGGCTGGTTCAGTGGGTGGACCCTGACTTAGAGGGAAGATTGGAAAAGGGCAATTAGCTCCTCAGGGCTGGGAGCCCTGGACTTTGGGGCTCCGGAGGGAGCCGGTGGAAGGACAGGGCCTACCTTCCCTGGGGTAGGAGTGAGAGTGTGTGCACTGCCAGGCCCAGCACTGGTGTTTGTCCCAGAGTCAGGACTTCCCAACCAGGGAGCCCCAAGCCCCTTCCCTACAGATGGGGAGGCTGAGGCCCAGAGAGGGACAGGAACTTGCCCAAGGTTGCAGAGCAGGGGAAACATCCCTGATGCTCCTAGCCCCCTGGACCCCATCCCTGGACCATCCTCCCCTCATCCGCTAATGCTCTGTTCTGGGTCTAGCCCCACACTGGCTCCCCCCGGTCCTTCCTGCTTTTCCCACTGGAAGCCTGGGGCTACCGGTAGGATGGGAAATATGGAGCTGGCACCTCTATCCCTCTTCCCTGCCTCCTCCCTCCCTGCCCTTCTTCTCCTCCCCTCACCCTTTCCAGGCCACAGAGCTGGTAGTGAAGCTCCTGCCTTCAGCCAGCAGAGCCTGGCCTTGGGCACAACAGGGAGGAGCCCAGGTGAGGTCTGGCCCTGGATGAGGAAGGGGAAGTGGCAGCCAGACCTGCAGAGGCTGCTGGGCAGGCTATGGGGACCTTGGGTGAGTCCCCGATGGGGATGGAACTTCCTGGTCGTGCCCTACATCTCCTCACTCCCTGGCAGCCCGGTACCAGCCATCACCCCTATGTGCCAGGCCCAGACTGGGGGAGGGGGATGTGTGCCAAGATGGGAGCAGGGAGCTCAGGGCCCAGGACAGTTTGGAGGTGTGTGGGGCAATCCCCAGGGGGCCAGGCCAGAGGGGGCAGTAGGGAGGTAGGGGGGGTTGATGTTCAGCTTTATTCTAGAAACAGGGGTGGATCTTGGAAGTAGAGGGGAGGAGGTTCACTGAGGTTCACTTAGGGGGTGGTCCCCAAGGAGGGGACACGTCTGTGAAGTGGAGATAACAGTAGCACCCACTTTCAGTTGTGAGAAATAAATGGGAGTAAAATGTTTCACACGTGCCAGACACCAAGTTAAGGGCCCAAATAAATGTGGGCTGTTACCGTTCCCCTTGTTATTAGGGTCCTGGTGGCATTTCCAGGGCTGAGAGCCAGTGGAGAGGAGGAAATGTGTCCCAGATCGCGTGGACAGCGCTTGCACTGTTACACTTTATGTTTAGTCAGGGGTGGGCAGGCTGGTGGGCTGAAGGAGGGGAGCCCGGTTGGGCCTATTGAGAGGCTTCTGGCACCTGTATCTGCGCCCCATTCCCCTCACCCCCACCTCCAAGCCTGTTGCCCCAGGATGTCGCCAGGGACAGGGACCCAGACGACTGTATCTCCGTGTCCTGCGGCAGCATTTATGTCCTGGACTCCAGGGGCAACTTTTTTCTGCGATGGGAAAACCAAAATTGGTGAGACTCGCGCCAGACAGGACACTTGTTCCACCGCACCCAGACGCCCAGCGGAGCCAAGCTGTGGTCCCGTGGCCTCTCTTGTCCCTTTCTTGCAATGGGCCCTTCCTCCTTCGAACTAACCCTAATCCCTCTTGCTACAGCGCAATTTGCCTTTAATTTTGGCCTTAGTGGGACTGTTAAACCCAGCCCCCGCTCCCCACCCAGGATGGAAGTGGGACAGGACGGGGCAGACCATTCCTAGCTGTCCCCGTACCCTGCGATGGGACAGACTTGGTGCTCCTGTGGGGAGGAGAAGCTGAGACCTCCGCGGCGGGCGGAGAGGCGGCGACTGCTCCAGGAGGAGGTGAGCGCGGCGGGCGGCGCAGGCTCGGGTCCCCGAGGCCGAATGCAGACTCCCCTAATGAGCTCTGTGACCTGCGCAGGCGACTTCGGCACCTCGTCTGTAAGATGGGTTTGACGGCGACGTCAGCGCCTTAGAGGGCTGTGATGATTAAATGGGCGAAGTGTGTGAAGCGCTCGGCCCAGGGCCTGGCACATTGGAAGCGCCCAATAAAGGGGAAAGAGCAGTCACTGCATGACACAGGCCCGCTCAGCGTCTGTCTCCACGGTTGTAAAATGAGACTGTTTGTTCCCTACTCGTTTGAATTTCAAGTGAGGAAACGTGTATCAAAGCGCCCAGAAGGGCGGAAGGAACCCACGCGAGGAATGGGATCAGTCACCTCGCGGCCGAGCTCGTGAGGCGAGTGTTGGGGGTCTGGCCCACCCGAGGCCCCGGCGCGCAGGCAGAAAGCGCGGTGCTCTGCGCCGAGGAACTGGGCCTGCGCGCGCCGAGGGGGCGGGAGGAGCGGGGCGGGGTCAGCCCGGGGGCGGAGTCTCCCCAGGCCCACCTCTACCTGGTGCTGCTCCTTCTCTTGAGCTTGAACCGGGTCTACACCTCGCTGGCTGAGCAGCTCAGCAGATGGGGTGAGTGAAGACCACAGGTTTCAGGGCTGTCTTGTGGTCATCTGGGAACCAGGAGCCCCGAGGCAGGGCTACCTGCTCCTCAGAGCCTGCAGCTCCAGCCTCAAGTGAGGGTGGCCAGGGGCACATGGCTGGCATTAGGAGACAATGGGTTGGGGACAGGAGCATAGGGGTTGACCCAATGGGCTTTGCCTGCCACCTTGCACCCAACAGAACTCTGGCCAGCTCTGCCCTTTGCCCAGAGACGCATAGAACCCAGACTCTCCATGAAGACGCCATCACTTGAAAAGTCTCCATTTTCCAGTTTGTCAGTTTCTACTCCTCTTCCTTCTATGTGGCATTCTTCAAAGGGAGGTGAGGACCACTCCCCACCCCCTGGTCTCAAGGCTGCTGTAGAGCAGCAGCACCCTTTGGGCTCCAGATTTGTCTGTACCCAGGTCCTACTGTTGACCTTTAAACTGGTTCTTGATTTCTGTGGGCTAGAGTTTTCTCAACTGTAACATACATTACTGGGTAGTGTGAAAATCTAACGCCTGCATTCAGGCCTTCAGTCGGCCCTCACTGGGTGGCCCCAGGCCTGACAAAGCCAACTCCCAGTGCTGCAGTTTGAGCTCATCTTTTTGAGGGGGCTTTCCTGCTGCACACCTGGGCTGGATGCTGGGGACACAGAAAAGAATCAGAACTAGTCCTTCTCCCCCAGGAGCATCCAGTCTTTGATGAGGACTAGTTAGGAATCAGGAAGGGCTGGACTCCCAGGAGGTGGTATTATTATGTGATGCCATTGTCATTTGGCAGGATGGGAGGAGGTTCACCAAGAGATCCTACCCCCCAGCACCATGACTCCATCTTTCTGAGTCACAGATGCCCCATTGGCCAGTCATGGGCTGAGCCGGAGATACAGGCCATGATCCCAGCAGGCCCGTGGGAGCATGTCTTTTGGGGCAGTGGGCATTGCCTCCCATCAGCCTGTCAGCAGGGTTAGCTCTCAGTGCGGGCGGGGGGGGGGGGGGGGGGGGAGACCAGAGGATCAGGAGCAGAGGGGGAGAGGGGAGCAGCCTGAGCATGGAGTTTACCTGCAGCCCGGCTCCAGAGAGGGAGCGCTCATTGCCAACAGATGCAGTGGGCCTTCAGATTTGTGGGATACTCTGTTCAGTACAGCACATTGCTTGGCATGTGGAATGAGGACATGAGTACCCCTTGGGTAGCTGGTTCTTGGGGCAGGGTGGGGGTCATCACATCCTCAGGTCTCGTAGGGGCAGGGTCTGACTCTGGGGCCTCCAAGGTGGGTGGGAGGAGCAGGTGGCCAGCCCCATGCACTGGTGGGGAGGTGGGGTCACCCCTATGCACCCCCTAAGCCCCAAGTAAGGTGCCCTTACTGGGTCTGCCAACAGCAGTGCAACCCTGCGGCTGCCCCATCGAGCTCACTCAGCAGCTCCTGGTCATCATGGTGGGCAAACAGCTGGTCAGCAACATGGAGGAGTTCGCTGTGCCGTGAGTGTAGGGGTAGGAAGTGGGGACAGGGCTGGGCCTAATCAGGCCATGGGAAGGGCTTTTATGAGAGCAAAGCTGATAAAAAGCCCAGAGACAGGGCACAACTAGCCCTGGCTGCTTCTGGGCTATGTGGCTTTGTGTCTCTCTGAGCCTCAGTTTCCTCATCTCCAAAATGGGGACAATAATACTCTCCAAGAGAGTTGAAAGGATTATGAGATGCTGAACAGGAAAGAGCTTTGTAAATGCAGGGGGTTTTATTACTATTTTGGGGAGGGGAGAGGATTCCAGAGACCAAGAATGATCATGTGAAAAGCTCAGAGTTAAGAGTCCAACAGACTGGATTTGAACCCTGGCTTCGAACTCCCCAAGTCTGAACCAATTTAGGGAATTTTGGACAAAGTCTCTAGGTCTCTGCTCATCTGTGAAGTGGGAATAATCGTGGTCCCTACTTCTAACAGGTGTTCCTCTAAGGGGGAACAGAAATGGCAGTTCCTGGCACAAGGCTACTATTATGACCATTATCTGTTTTCCCTGCCTCCTGCTCCAGGAAGCTGAAGCCCTGGAGGCAGAAGAGGCAGCTGGCAGGGCTGCAGGGCATCCAGGTCGACAGCAGCTCAGCGTTGGGAGGAGGTCTATGAGCTTATCGAGTGCCAGGGCTTGTTTGATGAATACCTGGAGACGGGTGAGCAGTGGCCTAGCGGTGTGGGTGTGTGCCCTGGGCAGGAGAGGGGCCCCTGGGGGCCTGGCACAGCGGGGGAGGTGGCCCCAGGCCTGACACTTCCTGTCCTCCGGTGCTGAAGTTTGGGTTCATCACCATCTTCGCATCGGTCTTCCCGCTGGCGCCCCTGTTCCCTCTGCTCAACAGCCGGGTGGAGATCCGGCTGCACACCTACAAGTTCGTGTGCGAGTACCGGCGACCAGTGGCTGAGCGGGCACAGGGCTGCGGGATCTGGCTGCTCCTCCTTGAGGCTGTAGCCCCGCTTCCCCTTACTGTGAATGTGAGCGCCTGGTAGGGGAGCGGGTACGGGTGGGGAGATGGAGGTCAGGGGCTGGGGAAGGGGGATCGGGACTAGGAAGATGGGAGCTGGGGCCGAAGTCAGGGTCAGAGGTTGGGAAACCGGGAGCAGACGGCTAGGACTCTGGCCGCAGGCTCGTGCTGCCGCGGGAGTGGGTTGGATCCGAGTGGGGTGTGTGTCAGGGGATTGGGCCCTGAAGGCCCTCCAGCCCCGCAGGCTCTCCCCATCGCCTTCGCCTCGGACTTTCTGCCGCGTCTTCTGTCCCAGAATGAACACCACAACCAGCTGCGCGGCTGTGTCAACTTCACGCTAGCGCCCCGTCCCCCGCCTACCTGACCCTGGGCAACCATACACCCTGCAGGTGCGAGGCCCTTCAGGCCAGAGCGGAGGGGAGCGGCCAGATGGGCGGGGCACCGAGCCCCCGGTGGGCGGGGTCTGTCGGGAGGGGCGGAGCGCTGAGCCTGAGTTGGCTGGGCCTGCGGGCGAGGGGCGGGGCGCTAAGCCCTGGTGGGCGGGGCCATCGAGAGGGTGTGGCGCTGAGTCCGGGTGGGCGGGGCCCAGCTGGAAGGGCAGCAGCTGAGTCTGCCGGCTGACAGCGTGCGGAGCCGGGTGGCGTGAGTGCTGAAGCGCGTAGGGCCGGCTCTAGGGGCTCGGAGGGGCGGGAGTGCGGGGCTCGGAGTCGAGATCCAAGAGCCTCTCCTGACCCGGAAAGCCAGGTGCAAAGCCTTTCGCGACGCGCACGGGAACCTCACCCTCTTCTCCTGGAAGCTGCTGGCTGTGCGTCTGGGCTTCATCATCGCCTTCGAGGTAGGCTCGGCCACCTGTCCTGGACAGACCCGGTTTCCAGTCCAGGCTCTGCCATCGACTGGCCAGGAACAGGGATATATCATATATATATCTACATAAAATAGTATCGACTTCATAGGGTCGTTATGCCTGGCACATGGTAGGTGCTCAGAGAATTCGTATCACTGTTGTTACTATCATTATTATCTCTTGGCAAGAGGCCTGGAGAAAGGAGAGGAACCACTCGCTCTCCCTTCAGCTTTTCACCAGCCCTGCCTCTAACGGGGTTCCTCGTGTTAGGGGTTCGAATCATAACTCTGCGTCTTTGGGCAAATGACCACCCCTTTATGTTTCAGTTTCTTTTCTTTTCTTTTCTTTTTTTTTTTTTTTGAGACAGAGTCTCACTCTCTTGCCTGGGGTGAGTGCCGTGGCGTCAGCCTAGCTCACAGCAACCTCAAACTCCTGGGCTCAAGAAATCCTACTGTCTCAGACTCCCAAGTAGCTGGGACTACAGGCATGCGCCACCATGCCCGGCTAATTTTTTCTATATATATTTTTAGCTGTCCAATTAATTTCTTTCTATTTTTGGTAGAGACGGGGTCTCGCTCTTGCTCAGGCTGGTCTCGAACTCCTGAGCTCAGAACGATCCGCCCGCCTCGGCCTCCCAGAGGGCTAGGATTACAGGCGTGAGCCACCCCGCCCGGCCTATGTTTCGGTTTCTTCACATGCAAATTGGGTAGAAATTATACCCCCCTCATAGAGTTCTCGTGAGAATTAAATGAATTACTGTCCGGAAAACCCTCAGCGCAGTGCTCCGTGAATTAAGACTGTTAAGGCAATCGTTCTCTCTTTGGCCTCCCTTCTCCCCAGCACGTAGTGTTCTTCCTGCGCCTCGTCGCCTGGCTCGTGCCCGATGTGCCAGCCACCTTGACTACCGACATAAAGCGCGAGCCTTACCTTGCCATGCAAGCGCTGGCGGAGAACCCGGAGGCGCCGTCTTCGGTCAGCCAGACCCGCGGGCCCTGGCCCCACCCCCAACCCGGATGATCCCGCCCCTGAGCCGCCCCCAGGCCCCCGCTCAGCCCCCTGTAGCCCCGCCCTCTTGTTTGGCCCGATCCTTGTAGTTTTCGCCTGGTCCCGCCCTCCATCAAGCCCCGCCCACACCAGCGCCACGCCCCCTTCGTTTCCATTCTCCCTACGCGGCTGTGGGGGCTCTGCTCTGGAGGCCCAGCCTGCTCAGCCGGACCAAGCCTTGCTCTGTCCGCTGCAGTAGGGGCGCTGTCCTGCAGGACGCAAGCGCTAGTGATGTAGGACTAACTTTCCAGAACCCTAGGTCCCCCAGGATGCTCCTTTGATTGGGGTCCTCTGGCTTCCTGCCAGAGGTCTGGGCAGTGCTCCAAAGCCGGCCTGGGGGCTGGGATGAGAAGGCTGGAGTTCTCTGGCAGCCTCTGGTCCTGCATTACTTCCCTCTCCATGTTCTCTGCCTCCTGTCCTCTGTGCAATGCTGACAGTAAATCTGTCTCTGGGCCCCAGTGTGCCACTTCGCTGCAGCCACCTGGTCTCCACCCACCCTGTGCAGTGTCTCCTCACCATGTGATAGATGCTCTGGGGAGCCGAAGTGTATACGAAGGAGCAGGGAGACCCTAATCACTCTGAACTCGATGGTCAGCCGTTGGCAGCTAAGGGAACTACTCTGGAGTCTGGGCTGTGGATGCTCATGAAGCCTGCAGTGTATGAGTGACAAAGAAAGGGGTGAATTAGGGCAGCTCAGACACCTCCCAGCAGACTTGCGCACACGTCACCCCACCCTCCCAAAAGCTTCTTGGGGCAATACCAGGCAGTGGTTAAGAACACAGGTTGGTGGTGGGGTCAGATAGACTTCGGTTTCAATACTATTAGTAGTTCTGCCCCTTATCAGCTGTGTGATTTTGGGCAAGTTATTTAGTCCCTTGAACCTCAGTGTCATCATCTGTAAAAGAGAGGCTTCACCGAACTGATGAGAGATTTAAAGATAATGCTCATGACTTAACTTGTACAAGCGTCTTATACAGTTGGCCTGACACATCTGGGGTTCCACATCTTCAAATTCAACCATCCTTAAGTAGAAAGTATTTTTAAAAAGAGGCCAGGTGTGGTGGCTCATGCCTGTAATTCCAGAATTTTGGGAGGTCAGGGTGTGAGGATCACTTGAGGCGAGGAGTTTGAGACCAGCCTGGGCAACATAGCAAGACCCCTGCCCTCCCCCCACCATCTCTACAGAAAAAGAAAGAAAGAAGTGGTGGCTCATGCCTATAATCCCAGCTGCTCAGGAGGCTGAGGAAGGAGGATGGCTTGAGACCAGGAGTTCAAAGTTATAGTAAGCTATGATGCTGCTGCTTCACTACAGCCTGGGTAATAGAATGAGACCCTATCTCTAAAAAAAAAGAAAGAAAAAATATTTTAAAAGGAACAATAGGCTGGGTGTGGTGGATCACGCCTGAAATCCTAGCATTCTGGGAGGCCCAGGTGGGAGGATCGCTCAAGGTCAAGATTTCCAGACCAGCCTGAGCAAGAGTGAGACCTGGTCTCTACTAAAATAGAAAGAAATTGGCTGGACAACTAAAAATATATAGAAAAAGTTAGCCGGGCATGGTGGTGCATGCCTGTAGTCCCAGCTACTCCGGAGACTGAGGCAGAAGGATTGCTTGAGCCCAGGAGTCTGAGGTTGCTGTGAGCTAGGCTGACGCCACGGCACTCTAGTCCAGGCAACAGAGCAAGACTCTGTCTCTAAATAAATAAATAAATAAATAAAAAGAAACAACAGAAAATAACAACACAACAATAAAACATAGTACAAATAAAAAGCCAATAGACTATAACTATTTACATAGCATTTACATTGTATTAAGTATCCTAAGTAACCTAGAGACGATTTAAAGTATGCAGGAGGATGTAAGCAGGCTATATGCAAAGATGACACCATTTTATATCAGGGACTTGAGTATCCAAGGATTTTGATATGGGGGGGTCCTGGAACCAATCCCCCATGGATTCGGAGGGACGACTGTACTCATCTGGTAAGTGGGAGCAGTAACAGTGTCTACCACATAGGGTCGTGGTGGAGATTGAATGGATAAATACACGTGAAGTGCTCAGAACAGTGCCTGGCACATGGCAACTGTACAAGAAGAGTTATTAGCCACTTGAGTATTAGCATTTGTATGCATATTCATATGCATTTGTATGCATATTCATATTAAGTGCCTGGCAATTGCCAGCGGCTCAATAAATGGCAGGTAGTATTAGGGGAAAAGCAGCGCTCCCTTTCACAGGCTTGGGAAGATTGCATGGGGGGGGAGGGGTGGAAGGGCAACATAACCTAAACATTTGTACCCCCATTATATGCAGAAATAAAAAAAAAAGATTGCATGGCACAGACAGAGCAGGCCCTCCTTATGGGGGCCTGGTTCAATTTTGGCTATTTGCATTGGTTTACTGAGGGCTCAGTGGGTGGGGACTAGAGTGTGGGAAGGCTCCGTGGTGGAGGAGGCCAGGCAGCTGGAGGTGGTGAGAAGAGTCACTCCAGGCATCGGGAAAGGATTGGTCATTTGTGAGGAGTGGCTGTGCTGGAGGGGCCATCAGGATGATGCCAGATGTGTCATGTCATCAACTTTCAGATTTGATTTCCATCTCCCAGTTATAGAGATGCGTGTTCCCATTTTACAGATGCAGTATCAGGCTCAGAGAGGGTCAGCAGAGTTCTCAGGGTCCCTGAGGTATCCAGGGCTTGGGAGGTTCTCTGTGAAGCTCCCAGAATGCTCTCCAGCCCCAAGAAGTCTCCTGAGCATGCCTCACGTTTAGGAGGGGTGACCTGTCTCCTAGGAGCAGAACCAGTGCCTCCCCCATCTTCAGGACTTAGTTCTAGGGTCCTTCAGAGCCTCACCTGGGCATAGGACTCCCATTGTTCCAGCCCCCCTCTTGTACCCCAGACTGGCCAAACCGGTTCTGGGGAAGGGGGGCGGGGAGCAGGCACGTTGAGACAGCCGCCTGCCTCCCTGCGAGGTTCCCTCCACCTTGGCCACCCCCCTCCCTGCCCCACACAATACCAGGAGCTTGCATTGCCCTGCTCAGGGGCCATGCTGACATCGCCCCCTGAGGACTTGGCTGCAACCCCAGAGCCCTCAGGGTGTCCTGGAGCCCTGGACCGTGCTGGCAGCTGGACGGAGCTCCCTGGCTGAGGTAGGGCCCCAACCCAGGTGCCAGTAGCCCCATTCTCCTCCCGCCAGTTTTCCCCGAGTGAGTCCTTTGTGCTGCCTGCCTGGCCTCTGATCCTGGCCCTGACCCACTTATGGCCTCCTGGTGCTCTGCAGACTGTTTGGCCTGGATCTCCTCCCCAGTCATGACCTCCTACTTGGCTTTGTCTCTTAAGGGGCAGAGGGGCCCTGGCAGGGTCCTTGCTCCTCTGGGCAGCAGGGCAAGGGGCACCAGGGAGGGGGCAGGGGAAAGCTGGGTACAGAGGGCCACAGGTGCTTTTCCTGGACTATGGGAGTGTTCAGGGGCCCTTTCTGGCAGCCTGGCCAAGTGGGCATATTGTCCTCTGTAATTAGCAGTGCCCACTGGGTGGTCTTCTCCTTGGCCCCTGCCCATCCTTCTCAGCCTACAGAGACACTTAGGATGACAGGTTTCTTAGACAGAGCATCTGGGGGTGGGGGAGTCCGTTAGGAGCCACTTTACAGATGGGGATACCAAGGCCAGCCAAGGGATGGGCTATGACTTGCCTGGGGCCATGCAGCTGGTCAGTGTCAACACCAGGCCTTGAACTTTGGGCAGAGGTTTTTCATTTGGGTTCCAGGATGTCCTAGTGGGCACTAGAGTCTCCATCCTGTGATCATGTCTTGGGCAGATAATGTCCCCCCTGTACCTGGGGCCAGTTCTCTTCCTGAGGTTTGTTTTGTTTTCTTTTGTTTTCATTTTTTTCTAATGGAGATGAGCTACACACAATATGAACACAGCTTTGCCCCACCTAGATTTGCAGCACTGAGGCTGGGTGGGCCACATCCTGGAAAGCCATAGGGCTGGCATCCCAGCTAGATGGGTCATTCTCATTGCCCCTTGGCCTGGGCATAGGTGGAGGCCGATGCAGTCCTGATTTCCCCCTAGGGACCTGCTTCCAGCTTTGTCTCCCCAGAAAGCCTTCCTCCTCCCCTCTCCCCACACTCACCCAGCCATCTCCTCTGAGGCCTTAATGGGGGTGCCCCTGCCCCAAGGGCTCAATGTTTTGCTTATTTAGCCCTGCAAATGATGGGGGAGGTCCCTCCTTGCCCTCTGGGGACTTCCAGAATTCAAGTAGCGAGAATCTCCCAGAATACAGGGAGCAGGGGCATGTGTACATGCTTGCACATGTGTGCCCACAGAGCAAGTGGGGCTTCTTTGTTAGGACTTCTGATTGCTGGGGAGAGAAAGACCTGTCCCATGGGCAGTGGCCTCCTGCGCCTCCTTCCACCTGCTCCTACAGTGTGGCGTGTGGCGTACCCTTGCTGCTTCATCTTCCCCACCCGTGTGAAGGCCCAAGCCACAGCCCCCACCCCCGACACGGGACTGCGGATAGGAAGAACACTCCGAAGGGTGACTATGAATGACAAGCTCCCACTGTGCACCAGGCACTTTACATGCATTATCGGTAATTCTCACATGAGCATTGGGAAGCTGCTTGACTGCCCTATTTTCCAGATGAGGAAACTGAGGCTTAGGGTGGTTTGTTCAGATGGGCATTCTCCACGCTTGAGGGACAGAAGCTAAAGGTACAAGCTTAGCTAGAGCTGCCACCATAGGGAGGGACACTTCAGAGCAGCCAGCCCCTTCTCTGTAGTCTCCTAGGAGTTGAGGGGCTGTGCAGAGAGAGTGGGGCCCCCACAGACCCAGCTGTCCCCCACTGGGTCCTCTCCTCCCTCCCTCTCTGCAAGGGTCTCTGACGCTGTCACAGTTTAGGCCAAGGCTCGCTCTCTCTATGTGCACTGAGTCCCTCGGTGTTCCAGCCATGCGGCAGTTAGCTGTTACCTCCTCCAGGAAGCCTTCCTGGAGTACCCAGCTTGAGCTGAGCCCAGCACCCTACTCTGATGGTTCCTCTGGCTTGGCTCTTGCCAACCTGGATTATAACTTTTCATTTTTGGCTCCCCCACTGACTGGCAACTCCACGGGCATGCAATGTTTGTCCATCTGTCTCCCTGGGTTTTTCTGGGCTTCACATCTGTGTCTGAATATCTGGTCTGGCTGAAATGTTCAGTGTCTCTGGTCTCTGTCTCCATCTCTGGGCTCCCAAATGTCTCAGCATCTGTGGTTTTTCTGTTTTTGAGTGCTTTGGGGTCTTGGTTGCTGAGTTGCTGTCTAAATGGTCTCTGTTTCTCTAGGTCTGTCTCAGTCTCCGTCTCCTGGGTCTCCCGGCCCTGCCAGGCTGGGCACTGCCCCCATGGCCTGAGGGGGCCTCTGGGGGGGTCCTTGCTGCCCTGCCTGCCCACAGCGAGGCCCAGCTAGGGCAGGCCGCCGCCCAGCCCACTGCCTGCTCCCTCCTCCCTCCCTGCTGCTTGCCTCACCACAGGGTTTGATGAATCAAACTCTTTGTCTGGGTGGGATCTCCCCCAGCCAGCTGGGCAGAGAGAGGGCTTCCCCTGCCGGAGCCGCAACCAGCATCAGCAGCGGGCCTTGGCTGAAGAGGTGAGGGGGTGCCGGAGGGCGCCCAGCGGAGGCTGCAGGGCAAAGGCTGTGGGGCTTGGACTTGGACCTGGACCGCTACGGGATCATCAGGCCTGTCCCGATCCCTGCTCCCACTCCCAGGGGATGACTTCCTGCTCAGAAAGGACCGGCTCAGCCTGGCCCATCCAGGGGCTGGGAGCCAGGGTGGGGAAAAGCCCGTCTTTCCCCCCAAGCTGGGGGGCTGGGGCACCTCCCTGCCCTTCTCCGGGAGGACCCAGCCTGATCTGGATGGTGGCCTGCCTGCCAGTCTGTGACCCTCCCAGCCAGCTTGGCATGGGTGTGGGCACCACTCAGCGCTGAAGGCTGCAATTCTGGGCATGGGGGTGGGGTGGACATCACCAAAGCAAGGACTTGCGGGCCTGCGTGTTTGTGTCTGTGTCCTGGTGTGCATGTGAATGGAACAGGAGTGTGAGAAAGCTTGGGGTGTGTGTGTAAATATCGGATGGGTCAGTGTGTGTGTGAGAAAGTGTCTGCGTGAATGTATTTAGTTGTGTAAAAAAATGTGTTTGTGAAGGTGTGAGCCTGAGTTTGAAATGCCTGAGTGTATCTATGAAAGTGTGCATGTCCGTATGTGTAGTCGGAGAAAATGTGTGGTTGTGTATGTTGGACATGGATTTGTGTGAAATGTATGAATCTGTATGTCTGATTGTATGTCAGCGTGTGTTAGAGAAAGTACAAGGTTGTTAAAGGCACAGACTTGAAAGCTGGAGTGGCTGGCTTAGAATCCTGGCTTCGCTGTTTACCAAATAACAACCTCTCTGCCTCACTTTCCTCGCCTATAATATAGGGGTAATAACGGTGTCAACTCACAGGGTTGTTGTGAAGATTAAATGAGATAGTATGTGTAAAGTACTTGCCTGTCATTCAGGAAGTGCCAGGTAAGCATGAACTATTACTATACAATCAGATGTATGAGCGTGTTTGTAAGATGTGTGCACACGTTTGTACACAAGGGTTTGTCCAGGCCTCCAGGATGCAGTGGCTTACCGGCCAGGCCTGCTGTCCTCTATCTAGGTCTGATCCCTTCTCTCCTGCAGGCCCAGGTGGGTAGCACAGCAAAGGAGGAATGGACTGTGGGCCACCTGCTACCCTCCAGCCCCACCTGGCTGGGCCACCTGGCACTGCCCGCCACACAGTAGCTGTGTGCCAGCAGGAGAGTCTGTCCTTCGTGGAGCTACCCACCCTGCAACCTCCGAGCCCTGTGTGTTTGGACCTTTTCCCTGTTGCCCCCGAGGAGCTGCGGGCTCCTGGAAGCCGCTGGTCCCTGGGGACCCCTGCCCCTCTCCAAGGGCTGCTATGGCCAGCATCCCCAGGAGGCCCAGAAACAGAGATCTCCACCAGTGGAGGAATGCGGCCCAGCAGGGCTGGCAGCTGGCCACACTGTCCTGCTGCCCAGCCCCCAGCTCTGGAGGGACCCTGGGGTCCTCAGCATCCACAACCGCAGCGCCGGGCTAGCCATGGCTCTGAGAAGAAGTCAGCCTGTGAGTCACCCTGGGGGCAGGAGGTGGCCCTGTGGGATGGACAGGGGAGGTGCTGGATGGCTTTTTTAGAACCCTTTAAGCCCTAAGTTCCCCCCAAAGTCAGGATAACTGGTAGGTTTTAGTGATAAGGAAACTAGGGCTCAGGGAAGGCAAGTGACCTGTCCAAGGTTGCACAGCAAGAGAGTCACCATCCTGGGTAACCTGGCCCCTTATCTATCCTTTGCCCACTGTAGTCAGGACTGTGCTCTCTTCACCCCCTTTTTGACCCCATTGCTCTGGGGACCAGCTGCCAGCAGAAAACTGGCCTCTTCCTCAGGCCTGGCCTCTGAACCCCAGATGCTCAGGGTCACAGGGCAGCAGCAGAGAGGTTGGAGAGGCCCGAGTGGGTGCCAGTCTGGGCTTTCACACCCCCTCCCCCCAGGGCGCAAGATGCGGGTGTACCAGCGTGAAGAGCCCGCTGGCAGCCTCGCGGCCCACGCTGTCTTCCTGGAGCCTGGCCAGGCGGTGCAGGAGCAGGCCCTGGGCACGGAGGAGCCTAGACCGCCAGAGCTGCCTGAGTGCACCCGAGCAAGCTTCGAAGGGCCTGAGCGAAGGCGCTTCTCAGCGTCTGAGCTGGTGACCCGTCTGCACTCTTCTCTGCGCCTGGGACGGAATTCAGCACCCAGGACACCGATCCTGATCCCGGGGTCAGGCACCGGAGCAGCCCGGGAAGGTACCAGCTCCTCCCCGGGGCCCTAAGACCGCCAGGGTGCTTGTTAGCTGGGGTATGGTTCCAAGGGCCACTCTCTGGACCACCCACCTCCAGTCCTCGCCCTCTCCAGGGAAAGCATTTGGAAGGGAGTCGCGAGGTGTAGAGATGCGGGTGGACAGTGTGTCGCTGCCAGCCCCTGTTGACTCAAGCGAGGGCCATGGCGGTTGGCTCGAGCCAAGGTACCACCTCCCTCTCTGGGCTGGGGTCCCAGGTGGGTGCAGGTGAGGAAGGGCCCTGACACACTCTTTCCTAGGCTAGACGCGCAAGAAGAGCCGTCGTTGGGTACCAGGAGCTCAAGTGAGCGGCGCCAGTCACGATTCCTCCTGAACTGTACGTGGGAGGGGGTCACGGAGAAAGGGGCTGGGACGTGGAAACGGGGAAACTGGGGTTTGGAGAATTGGGAGGCAGGGATCGTGTGAGAAGTAGAGAATTGAACTCTCAATATCTAGCACAGGGACTAGCATGCAGTTGGTGCTCAACTAATGTTGACGGAATGAATGAATGAGTGAACGCATGCATTCACTGTGTCCGGATACCCCAACCTCCGCAAAGGCTTAAGTGAGGCGGGACCTTGGGGGCGCCGGGGAGGAGCCGGGCCGTACCGACGGGCCCCCCACGGCCCTTCCCCGCCCTGTCCCCGCCCAGCCGTGCTCTACCAGGAGTACAGCGACGTGGCCAGCGCCCGCGAACTGCGGCGGCAGCAGCGCGAGGAGGAGGGCCCTGGGGACGAGGCCGAGGGCGCCGAGGAGGGGCCCGGGCCGCCGCGCGCCAACCTCTCCCCGAGCAGCTCCTTCCGCGCGCAGCGCTCGGCGCGCGGCTCCACCTTCTCGCTGTGGCAGGACATCCCCGACGTGCGCGGCAGCGGCGTGCTGGCCACGCTGAGCCTGCGCGACTGCAAGCTGCAGGAGGTGGGCGCGGGGACCCGGCGGGGCGGGGCCGCCGGGCGGGGGACAGGGGGCAGTCCTGGGGCCCGGAGCGGGTGGGGCGACAGAAGGGGCGGGCCAGGAGTCAGTACGTGATCGGGGACTTACCGGGGACCCGGGCCACGGGGGGAGGGGGCCACAAAAAGGGGGCGCCGGCGAGACCGTCAATGCGCAGGGTGGGTACTAGGACCTTATTAGGTGGGGCTGGCTGGAAGCGAGGACAGAGGGACAGGGGAGCCAAAAGCGAGTGAAGCTAGACGAGGGGGTGGTGACGGCGGTGAGGGGCGGAGCCTAGGATAGGGCAGGGCCAGGGGAGAGGCGGAGCCATTGGGAGGGCCAAGGCGTGGTGGGCGCAGGAGCAGGGGCGGGGCTAGTGGAAGAGCGCACCGCAGACGGGGCAGGCCCCGGAATGACTGGGGCGGGGCCCTGGGCGGGGCTAGAGTAAGGGGCGGGGTCGAGGGCTCCTGTTGGTTTTGTGCAGTTGCCGGCGGGAAGTTGCAGGTCCCCAGACTCGCCCAGCGCCAGATTAGAGGTGGGGCTAGAGGAGGGGCGGGAACGCGGGGGGTGGCTGGGTCTGGGGAGGTGACGTCCTGGGGCTGGGGGATGCGAAGCCAGGGCGTCCAGGGTGGGCTGGCTCAGCCATTTCGACCTGGCGCCCCGCCTCCCTTAGGCCAAGTTTGAGCTGATCACGTCGGAGGCCTCCTACATCCACAGCCTGTCAGTGGCCGTGGGCCACTTCTTAGGCTCTGCCGTGCTGAGTGAGTGTCTAGGGGCGCAGGACAAGCAGTGGCTGTTTTCCAAACTGCCCGAGGTCAAGAGCACCAGCGAGAGGTGAGGAAGTGGTGTGGCCTGGCCCAGGGCCGGACCACGCCTGTTGTTGACCGGCACCCAGATCTGGGATCTCTGTCCTGGCCCTGACTCCTCCCTGACCCCTCAGGTTCCTGCAGGACCTGGAGCAGCGGCTGGAGGCAGATGTGCTGCGCTTCAGCGTGTGCGACGTGGTATTGGACCACTGCCCGGCCTTCCGCCGAGTCTACCTGCCCTACGTCACCAACCAAGCCTACCAGGAGCGCACCTACCAACGCCTGCTGTAGGGCTGGGGGATCTGAAAGGAGGGGAGGAGGGAGGGAGTCTCAGGCAGGTGTAGGCACAGAGGACTGGGTGAGGAAGGGTGACTCTGGGAGGGGAGGTGTCCCTGAAAGGGTCTCTGTGACCAGGGTAAGATGAGACCAACCCCAAGGAGCAAAAAGGATGTGCTGACAAGGTACATGAAGAACCGGTGGGGTGGCTGGGGTCATGGATCCCAGGAGTTCAGGCCACCTGTGACTCTGGAACCCTCCCTATCTTCCAGCCTGGAGAACCCCAGGTTCCCCAGCATTCTGGCTCGCCTGGAGGAGTCTCCTGTGTGCCAGCGTCTGCCCCTCACCTCCTTCCTCATCCTGCCCTTTCAGAGGATCACCCGCCTCAAGATGCTGGTGGAGGTACCTAGAGGGCACCAGGCTCCAGTGAGGGCTGGGCAAGCTGTGGGCCGTGACCTCCACAGCCCTTCTAGTCATGCGCACGTGGGCTAGGTCACAGGGGGAGGATGAGGCCAGCCTCACTGCGCTGATCCCACCTTCCAGAACATCCTGAAGCGGACGGCACAGGGCTCTGAAGATGAAGACATGGCCACCAAGGCCTTCAACGCACTAAAGGAGGTGAGTCCGGCAGGGCAGGGGCTGTTTGGCTTGGAAGGGCCTCCCTGGACCCCCCTCTAAGAAAGCCTCCACCGTCAGAGTCTCTGGTCCCCAGGCGGGAGCCTGAGGCTGGGCTCTGGGAGCCCGGGTTAAGGGGCTGCAGGTGACCCACCCACGGCCTCCCCAGTTGGTGCAAGAGTGCAACGCCAGTGTGCAGTCCATGAAGAGGACAGAGGAGCTCATCCACCTGAGCAAGAAGATCCACTTCGAGGGCAAGGTGCACGCAGGATGGGGCGTGTGAAGGGGCAGCTCTTGTTTTCTCCTTGCCCTGGGGGCTTCAGGCCAGTTCATCACTGCCCACACCCTCCCATCCCCCACCCTGTGCTCTCAGCCTGGTGGCCCTGAGCCTGACCTGCCCTTGCCTACTCCATCCCCCCAGATCTTCCCGCTGATCTCTCAGGCCCGCTGGCTGGTTCGGCATGGGGAGCTGGTGGAGCTGGCACCACTGCCTGCAGCACCCCCTGCCAAGTTGAAGCTGTCCAGCAAGGCCGTCTACCTGCACCTCTTCAATGACTGCTTGCTGCTCTCCCGGCGGAAGGAGTGAGTCGGGGTGGGGTAGGGGTAGGTAGATCAGAGCTGGGCTCCCTTCTTCCCCAGCACTGGGCTCACAGCCAGGTCATCACTGGTCCTGGAAGACCTAGCTTGTGCCAGGCTGTGCTGCCAGGGCACCCGGAGCCTTGGAGGCTCCTGAAGCAAAGGCAGAGATGTGTGTTAGACCCATCTTCCAGATAGGAGAGTCAGGGGCTGGACTGTGTGCAGAGGACTCGAAGCTGCTCGGAGCTTAAGCCAGTTAGAGCAGAGATCGAGAGCACAACCCTGGAGCCCCAACTCTGCCCTGAGTCGCAGCAATGCTAATCGCCAGCGTTTACTCAGCGCCTGTTCTGTGCCAGGCACGCCGTGTGGATTATTCTCCTTAATCCTCCAAACACCTCCCTAGGAAGTGGCCTCCCTTGTTATTCCAGATCGTGGAGCTGGGAGGTGGGGGAGCCAGGAGGAAGTCAGGTCTGGCCAATGCTGGATGCCAAGCTCATGCCCACTGTACTGTCCTGTGTTCAATCTGTAAAATAGAGACTACCACATGGGGAGTGTGAAAATAACACGTGCAAAGTGTTTAGCGTAGTGCCTGGCACATAGCGAACATTCCCTCGGTGTCAGCTGTGATCACTGTAAGTGAGGGAGGAGGAAGGAGACTTTCTGGGTGAGGCGAGTCTTAAGGCTGGCTGGGATGAAGGACGGACATCTTATGCTATCAGAAGAATTCATTCCTGATTTATTTGTTGGCTGGGCATGGTGGCTCATGCCTGTAATCCCAGCACTTTGGGGGGCTGAGGCGGGAGGATTGCTTGAGGCCAGGAGTTTGAGACCTGATTTCTTTGTTCATTCAATAACCTGTCACTGGTTATTGCTGAGAACTGGTTATTACTAGGCCATCTGCTGGGTGCTGAGGACGTAAGTCTGAATGAGAAATGTTCTCTGCTCACAGGAGCTGTCAGACCAGTGAAAATATATCCTGATAACCATGTTGTCAGGGTTTTGATGGGAGGGTGTGCTGTGGTGGTCCCTGGTGTGGGGCGAGAATCAGTGAAGCTTCATAGAGGAAGGGCCATCTGAGCTGGGTTTTGAAGGATAAATAGAAGTCTTACAGGTAAAGAGGTAGTTTGTGGGGGGATGGACAGCAAAGTCATGACAGTATTGTATATAAGAGCAAAGTGTGTGTTTGGGGAATGATGAAGCCTAACATGGCTGGATTTGTGGAAGAGCAGGGCAGGAGAGGGAAGTTGAGATGTTGAAAGTCGTGGTAAAAAGGTTGGACTTTTCCTTCTTTCTTTCCTCTTAGTGAATCACTGAAGAGAGGTTGGACTTTTTCTGAGGGCAGCCGGGAGCATGGAGAGTTAGGCAGAAGGGTGACACTTTCTCCTGGCCAATTTGGAGTATGGGTGGGAGGGGGAGACGCCAGGGGTCCTGCCATTGCCCAGGAGAGGGTACATGCCGCAGGAGCGGTAGGCACTTCAGGGTAAGTGGATTCCAGGGACGATAAGGAGAAGGGAAGGCAGCCGGAGCTGCCAGCTGGGTGCTGGAGGAGCGGGGGAAGGGCGAGCGTGACGTCTGAGCTTCCTGCTGGGCAAACGGGTGGGGTCTCCGACTGGAATGAGAGCCGCGGAGGGGTCTGGTGTGGAGTGGGAGAGGCCGAGCTTTGCTTAGACGTGTTGAGATAGAGGAAGCTGCGGGGCACCCTCCACCCGCCATCCGCCCGTCCTTCCCGCAAGTGTTCATGGAACCCAAACTGTGGGCCGGGCACCAGCAGGCCCTGAGCTACGGCGGCAGAGAGACAAGGTTCAGCCTCCGTGGGGCTTGTATACCAGTCAGGGAGCCGTCCGGTTGGCGCTTTAGAACAGGAGCCTGGGGGAGAGGTTCAGAGAGGAGTTGAAAGTGCACCTGGGGTCAGGGACTGGTCTCCATCCGGGAGCCAGCAGGACAGGAGCTCCCAATTCCTCGTGGGGACTTTGCTGGCCACTAGGGAAGCAGTCAGTACCTGTGTAGAAGGAGCGCCGGAGGAGAAGACAGGCCCTTTTCCTCCCCTCCAATCAGAACCCGCCTCGTCCCGAGGGTGGGCACTGGGGGCCGGAGCCCAGGCCAGGCTGACCTCCCCTTCCCCGGTCCCCAGGCTGGGGAAGTTTGCTGTTTTCGTCCACGCCAAGATGGCCGAGCTACAGGTGAAGGACCTGAGCTTGAAGCTGCAGGGCGTCCCCGGCCACGTGTTCCTCCTCCAGCTGCTCCACGGGCAGCGCACGAAGCACCAGTTCCTGCTGAGGGCCCGGACCGAGTGAGTAGGCCTGGGCTTGGGGAGAGGGGATCCCCCCAAGGTAGATACAAGGCCTAGGGGTGCCTGTCACATCCCTGGCCTTGTTCCCAAGTGCCCAGTTCTTCCCTTACATGAGCAGTACGCGGGGCAGAGGGCAAGGCTGGGTGGGCAGAGCAGTGGTACGTGCCCCCCACAGGTCATGCCCAGGGGCTGGCCATCTCCTCCCCGGCTTCTGCACGTCTCTCTTGCATGTAAAACTCTGTACCCCTCTAACTCTGGCTTCCGGGCAGAGGTGTTATGCAGGACGTGGGCCTGTTCCTATGCTCAGAGCTGAGTGGGGCACAGGCTTGGAAACAGGGTTGTGGGGTGGGCCCCAGGGTAGGGCAGACGTGATCTGGGTCCTGGGTGTGGACATCATACCCAATTCTCCCAGCCCTGGTCTCAGCACCCTGCCCTGGGCGACTGCACTTTGCATGTTGTGACAACTCAGCCTCCCCCTTCCCCAGAAGTGAGAAGCAGCGATGGATCTCAGCCTTGGGCCCCTCCAGCCCCCAGGAGGACAAGGAGGTCATCTGTGAGGGGGAAGGTAGCAGCCCGCCCCCAGCCACGTCCCCGGGCCGGGTCCCCTCGCTCTCTCTCTCTCCCCTGCCGGGTGCTGTGCTGCTGGCACGGCAGTGGGCAGGCCGGGTGGCTCTGAGGGACCTTGAAGCCCGGGCGGGATTTACAAAAGACAGGTCAGCCCCACGTGCACAGACAGCACCCTGGAGATTACCAAGGCCTCTATAGGGGCCCATTTCATCCCCACGGACGCCCAGTTTCCAAGTTAGATGACAGAGGTTCAGGGGTAAAGTGACTTGCCCAGGTTCACCCAGCTAGTAAGTGGCAGAGCTGGGACTGGAGCCCAGGTCTGTGCCTGTCTTCGCGTCGGCTGCAAAGAGGGCAGGAACCTGAGTGGCCAGGGCGCGTGGGCTGGTGGGGGTGGTGCTGCAGGGTGGGGATCTGCTCAGGTGGGGTAGAGACTTCTCCTTTGGGTGCGAAGTGAGGCCGGTAGGCCTGGTGCCGCCTGATCATAGAGGGCCTTGATGTAGGGGTGATGGGTCGCTATTGAAGGTTTCTGAGTCAGGGCCGAGTTAGGTAGCAAACGGAAGGAAGGGAACTTTCCACTGGGGCTTCGTACTTGCATTTATTTTATTTAATCCTCACGGCGACCCTACTAGGTAGACTCATTTTCTTCCTTTTTCGTATCTGAGAAAATGGAGGCTCAGAAATTTTAAGTAACTTGCCCAAGGCCACATAGCCAATAGGTGGCCGAGCTGGGATCCAAGCCAGGTGCAGCCCCAAAACCTGTGGGTTTTGATGCCAGCAGCCCACCTGGTCTGCTGGAAAGCACTGAGGTCTGGAATGGGCCAGACTCTCTGGCTTGAGCTAGGAGTCCCACTTGGGCTGGGGGTGAACTCCCTGCTCCAGACAGGTGGTCAGGGAAGGCCCCTGGGAAATGACATTTGACCCTGAAGAACGAGGGGAGGCAGCCATGGAAAGATCTGGGGAAGGGCACTCCTGGCAGGAGGAACAGCCAGTGCAAAGGCCCTGTGGAGCTGAGTGTTTGAGGAGCAGCAGGGAGACCAGTGTGGCAGGAGCTCTGTGAGCGAGGGGAGGGGGGAGTAGCAAGGGGAGAGGAGGAGGAGCAGGGAGGAGGTGAGGTTAGCAAGGGGCCAGCGCCAGACCATGCAGGGCCTTGGGGGCCCAAGAGGATGGGAAGTCCTGGAGGGCTTCAAATCGGGCAGTGATGTGGCTTGAGTCCCAGCAGGGAAGAATGGACTGGAGCAAGCAGCAGGGGGCGTAGGAGAGGCCGTTACTGTTTTGGTGGGGGGCAATTG
>RJWJ010017962.1:0-32253 GCA_004363605.1 Indri indri
TGCCAGGGTGTGCAGCGTGAGGGGGACAGGGCCCTGAGTACAGGGGCACCCAGGGCTGCCCCAGTCCTTGCTGGAGAATGAGTTCTCCATTATTCTCTCTCATACACCATAGATGTGCCCTTAACCAACACCTCCTGAATGAGAACCCTGGCCCGGAAAGGACACATGGCTTGGTAGGGCGAGGCGAGAGCAAGAACACGGACCCTCTAACCTCCAGGCTGTCCCTCCTCAGTGCCTCTCGTCGCCCAGATCAAATCTTGACATGTTAATCAGTGCCTGGACAGAGGCTTGTCACCCTTATGTTTCCATGTCCCCTGCTCACAGTTCCCACCGGCAGACTGGGTGCCTGGCATCATCGAGGACCCCCAGAGCTCAGGTCTGCACAGCCCCTGAGGCTGTCTGTCCTGATGCCTTGTCTCATTAGTCCTTTCTGGGATTTAGTGCCAGTTCTCCCCGCCACAAGGTTGAGGGGTGGGGTCCTTCCACCCTGGGCTTTGGGTTTCGTGCGCTGGATGCCTGGGCAGAGTCCCCGGCCGACCTGCACTGCCTGTGATCCTGCTTAGCCTGACTGTCGGCTCTGGACCGTTAGGAACCCCCGGCCGGCGGGCTGGGCCCATGTCTGCTCTGAGCCTCCACACCTTGCTAAGGACCCAGGTCACCCGCCGCCTCCTCCCCTGCAGATGGGCTTGTTCCGAAGGCTGAGGTCTGCTGCTCGCGTGGTGCTGCCGTCTGCCACCCTCTCAGCAGAGTGCTTACGAAGTTCCCTTTCCAGTCATTTACCTGGATCTCCAGGCTTGAAGGTAGGACGTGTAAGAGACACAGGGAAGGCCGTGGCCCCTCGTCCAACCCCGGCCTGGCCGTGAGTGTCGGCAGCGTAAGGCCTCCACCCTGCAAGGAAATAAAGCTGCTTCTGGGAGGACAGCTCATTCCCATGAACACGCCGCCCTGTGAATGGGGAGAGGCAGGCAGCAGATTGTTTGTGTTTGGTGTGCAATTTATTTACCTGGGAAGGCACGGCTCCGCGGAGCATCTGGTTTCCAGCATGTTTCCAAACCCTCATCCCGGCTCACACCCCATCTGGCCCAAGTGAGACCAGAGAAGCAGGTCACGGGGGGCTGGTTCCCCCCTTTGCCTTCCAGTGCTGTGGCTCCTCTCTGGGAACGGGGGTGTTCCACCTGCACAGAAGGTGCAGCAGGGCCAGGTAAGGCACGTGTGTAATGACAGGTTGTGGGTGGCCGGGGCGCGGAGGTGACTGGAGCCTTATCCCCCAAGCTCGGTTCTGGGGAGCTTGCTCAGCCAGCTCAGACCAGCAGCTGGGCCTGGGCAGTGGGGCCCACAGCACCCCCCAGCTCCCCTGCTCCCTCCCAGGGAGGCAGCCAGTCCTTACTGAGGTGGACAAAGCAGGTGCTACTCTGCCTCCCTAGACGGTTGGGTCTCCCTGAGTGGAGGTCGGCGTGGCACCCAGGCCCCGGGCTCCAGCACACGTTAGCTGGGCTGGGCCACAAGCAGCGCTGCCACCCTGGAGTCCCAGCCAAGCCTCCTGTCCTCCAGTGCACACCTCCAGAGCGCACCGGCTGCAACCTGTGCTCTGTTACGGGGCCCTTGCTGCAGTGTGTCCACGGTAGGTGACTGGGGACAGTCAGGGCTTACGGAAAGGCTGATGGAACCAGGCTCTGTGCCTGGAGGTGAGAAGACAGGGAGATGTGATTCCTGCCTCTTCCAGTGTCCGAAGTGCTATGGGAAGGAAGAAGAGTGAGCTTATTTCATGAGGCTCTAAGAGGCAGGCTGAGGACCAGTGGGGGAAGTTATGGGGAAGACAGAGACAGCTCAGTATCAGTGTGACTTTTCTAACAAAGCGGTCAAGCAATGGCTTAGATTCCCTCATAAGGCAGTGAGCTTGCCGTTATGGACCGTGTCTGAGGCACGGAGAGATAATGATATTAGTTCCTACTTATGGAGTGCCCATTAAGTGCCAGATATTCTTGCTCCTGTCTTCACTTTCTCATAACAATCTACAATTTAGGTATCATTGTCCCTATATTGCATAGTAGTTACTAAGTGCAGAGAGGTTATATAATGTGCCCAAGGTCACACAGTTTGTAAATAGCAGAGCAGGACTGAGTCCCCAAGAAAGACTGTGCCCTTCCTAGCATTG
Source organism: Indri indri (assembly GCA_004363605.1). Taxonomy (NCBI): domain Eukaryota; kingdom Metazoa; phylum Chordata; class Mammalia; order Primates; family Indriidae; genus Indri; species Indri indri. Next base: position 2,156 of record RJWJ010017962.1, read on the forward strand.
CCTGGGGCTTATGGAAGGAAAACCTGTTGTGTAGGGGAAGGAGTCGCCCAGATGATCTCAAGACCCCTCTGCATACCAAAGATTCGATGGCTCACTGCCTGGGACACTGTCTTTGCTTAACCCGCCTCTGACCACCTTGCATTCCAGTCTGACCTCAACACTTAGGCTCCCCTGGACCCGCAGGACAAGGCTGCCACAGCTTATAAAACCGCTCCACAAAGTACTGCATCCTGCACGCACCACACCTGTGTAAGTTGGGCACCATCCTCCTCCCGTGTTACCTCAGGGACCTGGCATCAGAGGACTCAGGCGGTCGAGAAGTGGCGAGGTTCCATGACTCGGCAGACCCGACCTCCTGAAGTCAGCTCGCTGTTCCAGCTGCCGTGGTTTACCACGCCCTCCCCGCCGCGGACCACTCAGCAGGGCGCACCGTCTGCATTCATGCATATATTTGCTTCTGAAGAGGAAGGGTCTTCATGGCATCCTCTGTAACTCCAGCCTTGCATTTAGCATCGTGCTGATGGCGCGTGTCTGAGGAGGGTCGGGGAGAGGACAGTGAGTACTTGTTGACTGACTGGCTGCTGGTCACCCAGGCCACGGAGCCAACAAGGCTGCCTGGCACAGGGGTCCTTAAGCAGCCCCAGGCCAGGACTACATCAAGGTAGTACCTTGAATTTGAAGAAAGCCACTCCCAAAGCTTAGGGTTTGGGGCTGCTAAAAAGAAAAAAACCAATCCGTTGTGCTTGACTTGTCAGGCAGAGCAGAACGCTGGCTGGGGGAGGGTCAGGGTTTGGAGGCAGGGGCCACGAGGAGGAAGTGTTGCAGCGGCGATGAAGACTGGAGTGCAGAGGGGGCGGGGGGCTGGGGGCCATGAAGGCCGGGGGTGGCAGGGAGCTGGTGGCTGGGCCCCAGGGATGGCAAGCCCTTGGGTTTGTGCACTTGGGCTGGATTCATTCATTCCTTCGTTCACCTGTCAGTTACGGAGTGCAGGACAGCCCTCGCCGACCCACGCACTCTAAGCAGTGCCACCATGCGCTGCATCGGAACCTAAGTGAGCCCAGGCCTCCCAGGGAGGTTCTGTGGAACACCTGAGATTTCAGCTGAGGCCGGAAGCCTGAGCAGGAGTTGTCAGGCTAGGACTGGGATGGGAGAGCCGTTCTAGGCCATGGTAACAGCGCGTTGCAAAGGCCTGGGGGAGTAAGGGAGCCCTGTGTGTTTGGGGAGCACCCTATGGTCCCCAGGACAGGGAGTGACAGAAGGCATTGTCCCAGGCTGCCAACAGCACATGCAAAGCTGGGAGTGTCGGCAGCTGCGTGGGGTTCTGAGGAGGAGGCCACGTGGTCAGGTGTGTATTCCAGAAGGATGCCCTGATGGCAGTGGGGAGAGTGGCTTGGGTCTGGGGAGACTGGGCCCTCTCTTGGGGGCTCCAAGCACTTCCTTAGGGACCACTGGGCTCCCCTCGGCCTCCTAGGCCCCCGTGTTGGGGCAGAGGCAGAGAAGGAGCTACAGAGCGCTGTGCCAAGGCACTGCCCCTCGGCCATGCAGCCAGCTGGAGACAGCCCTGGCAGGAGGCCCCAGGTCCCAGTCTCCTGACCCCGATCTACTCCCAAATGCCCATATCCCAGGTGCCTAATGCATTTGCAAAATGTTGGATTATGACAATAAGAATCGACTAATGTAGCACTTACTGTGTGCCAGGCACTATTCTAAGCACCTTATGCATATTCATTCATTCATTTAATCCTCAGCCTAACCCTCTGAGGAAGACGCTATCATACCATTACCCCCATTTTACAGATGAAGACAATGAGGCACAGAGAGTCCAGGGACTTGCCCAGAGTCACATGCAGCTAAGTGATGCGGCTCGGGTTTGAATCCAGGCTATCTAGCTCCAACTCCCAGTGCTTAGCCGGCACAGCTCAGTGGAGCAGACGGACCAGCAGTTTAAGAACGAGCCTGTGAAGAGAGACGCTGGGGCGCCTGTCTTACACGGAGTGACACAAGTCTCCCTGGGGGCCGGCGTCCCACAGCCCCAGGCCCTGGTGAGCAGGGCGTGCTCTGGCTCAGTGGGGCAGGAGGGCTGGGGACGCCTTCCCCTGGTAAGCGCTGGCCACCTACAAGGGAGGGCAGAGGGCCAGAGAGTTATCTGCTACCCGGTCCCCATCCACGCCCCCCACCCCTGCCTTGCCCTTAAGGAGAGGAAATCTCCCTTGGGATGAAACAGCCCGAACTCCCTTGGTAGTCTGCCTTGGTTTTGTTTTTGCTTTGCAGCCAGGTGTTGTTTTTTCTTAACGACTTTTTTATGAAGTTTAACATACATACAGCAAAGCACAATAACCTTAAGTGTACAGTTTAATGAATGTTGACAAAATGAGCTTGCCCACGCAGCCACCTCCCCACCCCCATAACCTCACCAGCCCACCACGAGCCTCCAGTGCGCTCCTCCCAGCTGTCCTCCTGCCCCGAGGTGACTGCCCTCCTGAGGCCTGTCACCATGGATTAGTGATGCCTGCCTGTGACCTGCACACAAAATGGAAGCGTGCAGCGTGTTCTCTTACACCTGGCTTCTCCCACTCCGTGCTGCGCCTGTGTCGTTCGCTCAGGAGGTTGCGGTGACTGTCCTGGTAATCACCACTGTTGGCAGGTTGCCCCTCACCCTGGTCACCTGTGCTCTGGGTGGCACTTCCTCTGGCTCAGCCAGCCCTCCACCCTGGGGTGAGGCAGGCCCTGGACCTCAGCGGGAGGCTGGGCATTGCAGAGCTGACGTGCCTCCTTTCTGTGACTGCCTTCCCCTTTGTTTATATATTTGAGAACTTTCTCTCCCCTCTGCGGTCTCCTGTGGTCTCTGGGTCTGGAATCAAAGCCAGGCCTGCTGGACAGAGACTCCCTTTCCTCGCCTCTGGCTCAGGCCAGAACAGGCTGTGCAGACCCAGGTGGAGGGTGCGGTCTGGCGGGGCTCTGGTTACCGGGGTGCCCAGGGGCTGGGTCTGGTAGGAGTGTGGAGGGAACACTCACCAGCCACAGATGTGGTGGGTTGTGGAGGAGGAATCTAGGGGACTGCTGTGGTCCCTTCCAGCTGGGAAATTGCAGGAGCCCAGGTTCCTTGGAAAGGACTCTCTTGCTGCTGGGAATGGAAGGAAGGGACGTGAAGGCGCATCCTTCAGGCCTCACCTGGCAGCATCCCTTAGGAATGCAGGCTCTTGGGCCCCGGTGCCCTGCAGGATTGGAATCTGCATCCAACCAGATGTGTGGCAGAGCCACCGGGCTTTAGGTGGCTGCTTTAGGCAGTGCCCAGAGGTGGTCAAGAGCTGGACTCAGGCCACACTGTCTGGGTTTGGATCCCGGCTCAGCCACTTCCTGTGTGACCTTAGGCAAGTTATTCAACCTTTGAGCTTCACCTATCAAATGAGGATAATAATAGTACTTACCTCATGGAGATTTAAATGAGATAATACATGTGGAATACTTTGAGCAGTCCCTAGCACATGGTGAGCAATAAATATTATCTCTTGTAATCTATCACTCAGTGCCGGGTCCTTCAGCCTGCTTTCCAGATCAAGCAACTCACTTCTCAGCTGAAGAAACTGAGGCCAGTGAGTTGACACGTTCCAGGAGACAGAGGAGATGGAGTTTGATAGGAGAGTCGTAACCCCCTGCTACCACCTTCTCCCCACGTGGGTCTGGGATGCGGTACCCGCAGGCCACACACAGGCTGCTGGTGTGTTTATGGATATTGAATTCTGTCTGTTAATCGCCAAGGATTAATCGTTAAGGAGAAACACAAGGTGTTTGTCTGGCTCCCAGCAAGTTCTAAATTAAATGAGAGAGGGAAGGCAGCGGCCCAAGAGAGCGAGCGAGAGAGTGCGCAGGAGGGTCTGGGGCTGGGAAGGACCTGCTGCCCAGGGAAAGTGGGCCAGGAGCCAAGGGGGTGGTTCTGCCAGACAGCAGGAGCTGCGGTGGCCCCCGAGGTGTCAGACGCTGCTCAGCTTCCCGCATCTCGGTGAACGGGGTGGCAGGCAGCTGGCTCCCCGGGGAGCTTGGAGGACGGGGCCTTGGCTGCATGCAGGTGTGGACTGCCGTGTCCAGAGCTGAGGGGTCTCTGGAAGGCTTGGGGCTCAAGGGGGTCCCAGCTGGGACTCTGTCTACCCTCCCTTGTGTGTGTGTGCGGCTGTGGTTACTGTGGCTCTCAGGACGGGTCCTGACCCAGGGACCTAGTCTCCTGCCTGGGCACCCCACGCCCCCTCCTCCCTGGGCCTCCACCCTGCGCCTGGCTGCGTCCTGCTCCCTCCCCGCTTCCTCCCTGGCCTGTGCTCCTCGTCTGTGCTCCATAAAGCCCCGCTGAAGTCGCTCATTTCCTTGTCTGTCTCCCCCGTGGACTGTGAGCACCATGGGGGCAGGAAACAGTGTCTTATTTTTCTCTGTATTCCCTCACCCTAGCGCAGGGCTTGGCACGTGCTGGCTGGCTGGACCGATGGATGAAAGGGTGGAGGGAGCATCTCTGTAGATGTACTCCCGGGAGGGACACTCAGAAGACAGGGAGAGGCCACCTGAGGCCACAGCATCATAAGTAACCCAGCGACCCGAGTGTACCACGATTTTCCGACACAGGTCTCTTGGTGTGTTGAGGCTGGATTCTAGATGGCCCGTTCTCAGAGACAAGACCCTCCCCACCCCCCAGTGGCCTTCTCCTCCAAATATTTTTCTCTGATCCAAATATGCTGACTCTCTGCAGAAAGAATTGGAGCTGAGGGGAGCAAACCTGCCCAAATGCTGCCTTTGTTGTGAACCAATTAACTGGGAACTGGGTGTGTGAGCAAGTCCAGGGAGCCCGGGAAGCTGACCGGCTCTCCACGTCCACACCTCGGCTCCCTGCGTGAAGCTGCCTCACTGTCTCCATCCCAGGCACACCCTTCCCTGCCGGCCACCTCCACTCCCTCCAACCTCAGGGTGTCACCGGATGGGCTGCATCCTGTGATTTTCAGAGCCTTTGCGATTCCTGTGTTAGTGATCAGGAGTTCACTAGCTCGGGGTGAGACCCCAGGACAGCCCCAGTGCCAACAGTGTCCCATAATGGGCCTCTGGCACAACCGGGAGACTTAGCTCCATGTGTGTCCTGTCATCACTAGAGTAGGAGTCAGGATTCTGGGTTCGAATCCAGACATTTCCTCTAACGTAATATTGTAATGACCTTGTGTTAGGTCATTTCATTACTCTGGGCCTCAGTGTCTCAGTCTGTGAAATGAGGGGCCAAGCTTCCTTGAGGGGCCACTGCACTTCTTCAGGATTGGGTTTACAATTCCTCATCCATGGATCCCTGAGACGGTGTGTTATCTGTCATCTGACAGTGGCAGTCGCCCTCCAAAGACCCACGGTCGGAGGCCGGCACCGAGAGGAGATTCCTCCTTTTGTTTCCTCCCTGAGAGCATTTGCCAGGGTGACCCCTCTCAAGGGTCATGGCCATCCAGTAGGGACACCAGGGCCAAGTTTGCCTTTCCCTCCTGTCCGGCTTTCCCACCGTGAAGGTGATACTAAAGCCAGCCCCAGCTTTGCCGGTGCAGTGGAGCTGGTGAGCTCCGTACAGTGTCCCTCAGGATGCGGAGGCCCTGAGGCCTCCCAGAGACGCTGGCGGTTCCAGTGGCAGGGGCCCAGGACCAGAGTGCAGAGGGCTATGGCTTCAGGGAGGAGGGAGGCTGGACGCACTTGAACACCACGTGCGTGGTGTTGTGTGGAGGCAGCCAGGAAAAGTGGACAGAACAGGAGCACTGGGGACACCACCTTCCCTAATTACTATGTGCTCCTAAGGAAAGTTCCCAAACGCCATCGAGCCTTAGTTCCCTCATCTGTTAACAGGAATAACACTGTATTCCCATTCAGGTGATGCAAACTGTTATAACAGAAAAATTCCAAACCTCAGTGGCTTAACACAGTAGAACTTATTATGTTTCTTGCTCACGGTAGAATCCCATAGGCAGTGGGGGTCTGTTCCAGGCAGTCATTCAGGAATCCAGGCTAACTGAAAATTCATTGTCCTTAACTTGTGGCTCTCAGGGTTTCGCTGATGTCATCGCTCAGAGGCAGAGGGTGAGAGGGGGCGAATGTAGAGGGTGAAGTATAAGGTTTTTGTAGACAAAGCCCAGGTGTGGCACCTGTCACCTCCACCCACATCCCACCTGCCAGGAATCAGCCGCATGGCCCACCTGGAAGTAAGGAAGTTTGGGAAAGCAGAGTCCCTGGCCCAGCAGCTGCCTTCCAGCAACAACTCCACACCATGGAAAGAGAAGCACTAAGCTCTGGTGGACACTAATCATCTCTGCCAAAAGCACCCACTTCTAGGATTGTTGGGAGTGTTTATAAGTAAGAGAACACAGAAAATGCACCTGGCGTTAGCAGGAGCTGGGTAAAGTCCATTCCCCCTTTATCTTCTCAAACAAGGCAGCCCTCCCTTCCAGCTTGCCTGACATCTTCATTTGCCTCTGAAGGCCCGACGGGCTGGAGCCTGCTGTTCCCTGTGCCCTTGTTGCAGGTGCACACTTGGCCTCGGTCTGGCTCAGCCAGACCCAGCTGGGCAGTCCCTCCTGGCTGAGCCCATCTGTGGCTCCTCCTCACCACACTCAGGAGATGCCAGAGTGCCAACAGCACGCCTTGGCCATCATGAGTGGCAGTCCACATTTCTTGAACAATAAATATGTGACCTTGGAGTCAGGGTGGCCGTGGCCAGGGCTTGCTGCTTGCTAAGACCAGGCTTGCTCCTTCTCAACATTGGTTACATGGCTGGAATCAAGGGCGTGACAGGAGTGAGCTTTCCACAGGATACCTGGGCAGGGAGGTGGTGTGCCTGGGGTGTGAGCATCAGTGATGAGGTCTGTTGACTAGGGCTGGGGTTGGAGAATAGGGTGGGACTGGAAATGGAGTCCCGTAAGCCCTAAAAATGAACACTCTCAGTGTTAACCGGGTGACCAGCTCATCCCAGTTTGCCCAGGACTTACCCGGTTTCAGCACTGAAAGTCCCATTTCCTGAGAACCTCCTCCCCACCCCAGTCTTGGACAAACTGGGACAGTTGGTCACTGTAGTGTTGGATGGAGAACAACAAAGGAGAAAGAGTATGAACTTCGGACTCTGACAGGCTAAAGTCCAAATTACTGGCTGCACAACCTAAGTTCTGTATACTCTCTGAGCCTCAGTTTCCTCATCAATAAAATGGGCTTAATAGTGTTCATTGCACAGAGCCATCTCCATGATTAGGTAAAGTAGTGTATGTAAGGAGCCTGGTCCTCCCTTGCTGTGGGTAGTTGTCCAGCCCCTGCCTGCCTCTTCCCTGTGACCAGGGGAGCCCTTCTCTCCTAAAGCAGCACATTCTCTTTTTTCCTAGCTCTGGCTGTTAGAAACATTCCTTTTAGGAATCTCTGCACACTGGTTCTTCTTTTGAGCTCATGCACATCATAGCCCTTGAACTCCAAAGATGATGGTCTTGTGTCCAGCCGTCTGAGCAGACGGATTGGTGTGGAGATGGAGTTGTGCCATCTCAGAGGGGCAAGTGCTGGGTCTGTGGTCAAGAGACCAGGGCCTCTGGACTTAGAACCAAATGGCAGTAGGTGTGTGACAATGCGGATTCCCACCTCCTCACCCTGTCTCTGGTCAATTGGAGTTTTGCCCATTGCAACCACCTTATGGGACCTGTGCTGTCAGACAGTGTGCCCAACTCAGCCTGGTTTGCCCAGGACTTTCACACCCACCACAAAGGGCTGTGCGGTTCATCTTCAAGGGCACCGTTTCCTCCAAGTTGTACAGTGTGCAACCTGGATAACCATGCACAGAGTCCTGTGTACACAGGGGTTATAGCAGGTAAATAGGTTGACTTCAGTTTGAGGACGCTGTGTGGCTCACACTGTGTACAGCTGAAGTAAGCAGCCACCACCTGCTCCAGGCACTCACAGTCGATATGTAGGCTTTGTGGGATTAAAGCCCTTTTATCTGTTTCATCTCATTATCCATTCCTGTGTCCTAGGTCAGTGTTCTCAGCTTGTGTCACATCAGAGTCAGTTGGAGGGCTTGTTAAAACACAGATTGCTGGGTCCCAACTCCAGAGTTTCTGATCGAGGAGGTCTACAATGGGGCCTGAGAATTCAAATTTCTACAATATCTCAGGTGATGCTACTGGTCCAGGACTTCCTTCGAGAATCACTGTCCTAGGTAATCTTTGATGGTAGCCTGTGCAATGGGAGTCATAGACCAGGGTTCTGGTCCCTTCCCAGACTCTTATTAGTGACATCAATTTAGGTATGTCACCTCACCTCTCTGAGCCTTAGTTTTGTTCCTCTATCGACTGGGAGTGGAAAGACTTGCTTTTAGTACCTCGAGGTGTTTGAAGGATCGGATTAGACATTATGTGTTCAAGTGGTACAAGTTGTTTGATAACTACATAGTATTGTTTGCAGCTGGTCATTTCTTCTCTGGGCTGTAGGTGTTTTCCCTCTGTCTTCTGGTGGACTATTCTAGTCTTCTCCTTTTAGAATGTGACAATACATCTCATCATCTCTCACCATAAAATGAACCAAGATGCAGGGAGAGGAACTGTTGCAGAGAGACTTGGAACTGCCTTCCAGCAGCCTGTCAAAGTCAGCACTCGCCAAACAAGAGATAGTTTTATTGGTGCAAATCTGCACTGTGGCTCTAGTCCACACAGGGTGGGGCTGCCAGCAGGTCATGGAAGCTAGTCTAGGCGAGGCCCATGCCAAACTCCTTCCCCGGGCACTGTGCAGATCCTGTCAGAGCAAGGAAGAAATGCCCAGGCAACCCAAGGCTTTGGCCCTGGAGACCCAGTGGAGTGTGAGGCCAGTCATCCATATTTCTGTGAATATGGGTGCAGGCACATTTTGCATAGAGATACAAGCAGTCTACATGGGAACAAATGTGCATTGAAACCCGTCTGCACAGACACATGACAGCAGGTGAGGATGAAGCGTGGTTGACACTGACAGGGTATGACTAACGCTGAAGTCAGCCAGAGGGGTCTGCCTGTGTCAGCATCTAAGGCAAGACTTGAGAAACAGTTAGCTAATTACTGCTAGACCCACAAAAATTCTTTGTAGGGAGGGAATGACCTAGAATGCAAAATAAGTTTCATTTTCTATGGAAAACTGGGTGGATTCTAGCAAGAAAAGTACCATAAGGTTGGAATCACTGGGGTGCTGGCAGAAGGTAAGAAAGGAGTTCAGAGTGTGTGGGTGGAGAAGAAATGAACAGGTGCCATTTGAACTGTCCCATTCTAGAACAATGAAGAGTCTGTATCTGTATATCATTCAACAATAAGCATCTATTGAGTAACCTACATTCTGCCAGTTTCAGGCAGTCATCATCTCTCACCCATGCAACCTGCAATTGCTTCCTAACTGATTTCCGTGCCTCCAATTTCTTTCCACCTCTATCTAAAACAGAGATCTGATCATATCACTGACCAGCTTTAAACCTTTCATGACTCCTCACTGTGTGTGTAATAAATATCTACACTCGCTGTCACAGCCATGCTGGACTTCTCCCGGTCCCCGGAGCCTGCCGTCTTACACCTCTCTGGCATTCCTCTAGTTGTTCCCATTGCCGGGATCACCCTTCTTGACATGGGAAGCCCAAGTCATCCTTCGTAAGTAGCTCTTTGGATGGTGTCCTCAGTGAAGCCTTCCCAGGGTCCAGCAAGTTACAGTTGCTGGATTGTAGGATGTCATTGATTCTGGGCTAGACTATGGATTGAAGACATACCATCTTTTTAATAATAATGAATGCCACCTTAAATGTCTACATCAGTGGTACAATATATTCCAGATTCAGGAACTTGGACATGTGGGGCAGCTTGTTGTTGTTTGGTGGGCCCATAGGTAGCTGCTCCAGTCTTATAGAGCACTAGGCTACAATCTGCTTTGGGTGTGGCTGGCCACCGAGCTCCAAGGTATGCTCCCAGGGAGCAGGCGGCACCTGGCATTCGCACACTCAGTGTATACGTGCTGCCTGAAGTTTACTGGGGACATAAGATGAACCAGACATGGAACTTGGCCCTTGTCTGCAACACTCAAATTGAATTCTTAAAAGCCTTTTACAGCTATTCTTACTTTTTCATCAGAGAATAGCTGGAAAGGATAAAAGAACCAAAAATGATCTTTTCTAACTTATAACTAGGGAAGTTGAGGCCCAGAGAAGTTTAAAGCAACTGACTCACAGCCAAGAAAAGAGTACAAATTTCGATTTCGCGCGACCGCGTTCCTTCAGCTGGGCAGAGTGGCCCCTTAAACCGTGGATTTTAGAGAAACAGGGAACGTCTCCCCTGGAGGCCGATGAGCGTGCTGCATAGAGTGGCTTGCTGAGCTGCTGCTACGTGCCAGGTGCTTGACGTACGTGATCTTGTTTACCCTCCACAGCGGCTCTGCGAACTAGGTCCTATTACCCCCATTTCGCAGAGCAGGAAGCTGACACTAAAGGATGAGGAATAACTTGCCCACATTACAACAGCTGGTGATGGGGGTCTGTGAGTCCAGCTGGGAAGGACCCTACAATTCCGGGTTGTTCTGTTCTACCATGTTACAGATGCGTTCTGTGTTATTGCCAAAGCCTTTTTCTTGTCAATAAAATGAGGGGATAGGACTAAGGGTTCTATGATAAAAAACAGTCCTAAGAAGCTTTTAGAAATGTGTGTATGTTTTTGGGTGGGAGCTGTTTTAGCTGTGGATTGATTGGCAGGAGCTACTGGCATTCAGAGGGCAGGACCAGGGCTGCTAAACACAGAGAAGAATTGTCTCACCCAAAATGCTGTAGTATCCGGTGGTAGCCAGCCCCCAGGCTGGCCCTAATGATCCCCTCCCATATCCTCGTGTGGCACTCCCTCACATTGTGCTGGGATGTATCGGTCTGTGTGACCAACAGCATGTGACGAAAGTGATGATGTCATTTCTGAGATTTGCTTATAAAGGATTGTGGCTTCTGTCTTTGGTCTCACCCTTGGTTCACTGGCTTTGGGGGAAACCAGCCATCAGGCTATGAGCAGTCATGCAGAACTGAAGCCTCCAGCCAACAGCCAGAGGAAACTGAGGCTTGATGTGGCCCCAGCCGTGCCTTGCTGTGACCAACAGCTGTACAATCTCATGACAGACTGAGCCAGAATCACTTGGCTCGGCCCCTCCCAGATTCCTGACCCGCAGAAACAGTGTGAGCTTATAAACGATCATCACTTTAAGCTGCCTGGTCTTGGGGTAATTTGTTATGCAGCCGTAGATAACGAATACAACCCTATTAAGAGACACTGCAGTCTGTGATTCCTGGGAGAGCTGCGAGGAGCCCTGTGGATGGGGGTTGGGTTCTGAGAAGCAAGAGCGATACTGCTACAGGCGTGTGCGGTGGGAACCGTGGCTCTGGTGTGTGCCCCGTAGCTGGGCCGCCTGGCTCCTCCCTTGCCCTGATGCAAATGTGTCCGTGGGTTTGCCCCTCCCTGCGGGTTGGGGGAAGCCTGGCTTTGGGAATAGCCTAGCTGCTATCCCCTAGTCGTGACAGTGACAGGACCCACTGGGCTCAGCTCTGGGCCCAACACAGCCTATGCTTTATCACGGCCCCTCGTGTTTTTCAAAACCTCTTTCATTTTGTATGAGCAGACAGATGTGCGAGCCTCACAGGCGCACAGGCTGCCACTCTGGGAAAAGAAAAAGATATTTTGGGTTCCCTTCTCTTTCTATGGAGGGCCAGCCTTCTTCTTGCTTTGTTTTTTCATGTGCTTTTTAAAGGCATGATTGTCCTCCTCTTCCAGACGCTCCCCGTACACACACACACACACACACACACACACACACACGCACACACACAGAGCCTCTGCACCCTTCAGGGGCAGGTGTCTTGGATCTGCTCTTTTAACCTGTGTGACCTTGAGCAAATGCTGCATCTTCTCTGAGCTTCGGTTTTCTCATCTGTCAAAGGAGGATAGTAATATGTGCCCTGTGAGATTTGGAATAACATTGTTAACATTGAAGTCCTTTGTAAACTAACCTCGTGGCTCTGCCACTGGGGTTCTGTGTGGCCTTGGACACACTGCTCTGTGTCTCTGGGCTTCCATTTCTTCTTGTCTGCTTTCCTTCCTCCTCCCTGACAAAAGGAGAGCCCTTCTGACCTTCCGGTAGTGATTCCTTTCCATGGGAGTTTCACAGTGCAGAGCAGACAAGGGCTGGCTGCTCTGGTCTTCCAGGCTGTGCAGGGCCAGGGACCCCTTCTGTCCCCGTCCCTGACCCCTGCCATTTTGAGTTTCCCAGGGGCCAGGGCTAAGACAGCCTCCTGCCCACCAGCCCCGCCGCTGTCCAGAGCCTGCCATGCCTGTTTGTCCTCCGGACCCTCCTCCCACCTCCGCCCTGGGCCCCGGGCCCTCTGTCTCCTATTTTGCCAGTTCACCCCCATGATGCGATTCCTATTTAAAAATAAACCACTGCGATCTTTAATTGCAGACTAAATAATTGCTTCATTTTATTTAAATGTGGCTCTCGGAGGCTCTGGAAACAATTAGAAGAAAACATAGGGCAGTGCCGGGTGCATGTTTTCAAGCATGTAATTTTTTTTTTATTATTATCATACCGATGTTTGTAGGATCTGGAAAAAGAAAGTGCGCCCCTCCTCCTGAGTTAGTCATGCACAATTTACATGCAATAATCACAATAATAGTGCTAATAATAATAATTCCTGGCTTTTTACGGATTTCATGCTTGGCTCCCAAGGAAGCTGGGCAGTCACCGTGCACTCCCGCGAGGGAAAGAGGTGAGGGCAACTCTGGCTGCCACCCTGCAGACCTTCAGAAGTGGCCGGGGCCTGGCCCTTCTGTCTGGGTGCTGGGTTTGATGTGGGCCCAGAGCTGACCTTCCGTATGTGGTCTGCGAAGTCCTGGGCATGTTCAGCCTCCCACTCACGGTGTCTACGGTTTCACTGGCAGTGTGAGAGCTGATGGGGCCTGAGAGATCCCTTAGTTCAAGCTCCTCTTTTTGTAATGGAGGCAACGGGGCCCCAAGAAGTGATTTTCCTCTTGAGTCCAAAAGCTTGTTAATAGCAGGACCAGAAAGACTACCGCACGTGTGAACTGGGAGAGCAGGGTCCTCAGAGACAGGAAGACCTGGGTCTGGATGCCTCTCTTGCCACATCGCTGGGGGTGTGATCCTGGGCACGTTGCTTGATCTCTTTGGGCCTGTTTCTTATTTTGGAAAAAAATTAGATATAATGATACTTGTTTATTGTGGGGAAGAAAGAATGTATTACATGCAAAGGGCTCTCGGCACAGTACCTGTACAGGGTACATGCTCAGTCAAGTTTCACCCTTCTTCATACATTCACAGTGTATATTTGTATGCAGATGTCCCTGGGAGGGCAGCACCTTTGACCCTGGGCTAGATGACTCCTGCAGGACATAAGGCTCTTGAGATTGGAGGGGACCTGCAGAGAGAGGAGAAGGGAGGAGGATGATGTCCCCCTGCCCCACCCCTAGCAAGCCTGTCTTGCATGGGCCATGCTGAGACACCCTCTTTTCCCCATCCTTGGGGCTTTTCCTTTCTCACTGCTGTGTGGCCCCCTGGGTCTGTTGAGGCTCAGGCTGCAAAAATGGCCCGTTGGGCTGTTTCTTGCACAGTGATTGAGCACCTACTATGTGCCAGACACCACTAGATACTGAAGCTATAGAGACAAGAGGTGGTTTCTGATCTCTGTGAAAGTGGCATTTGACAGTTGCCTTTGCTGTGATGTTAAACGATGGGCAGAGCTACTTGTAAGGCACCGCGGGAACCTGAGGATGCGTGAGGGGGGCAAACTGCCCAGCTTCTGGGGGTTCGGGGAGGCCACCTGGGGAAGCCACACCTGAGTGGGGTCTGGAAGAATGCATTAGAGGTGGGCCAAGGAAGTTCACAGGGAGAAGGGACAGCATGACCTGAGGCTGGGAAGGGGCAGCCTGGGCGTGCAGACGGCCTCAGTGGTCCAGAATTACAACCTGTGCCCTGTGAGGCTGGAATAGCAAGAGACAAGGCCAGCGAGGGGGGGCAGGAGTCTCTGTGGAAGGCTTTCCCACGCCCTTTGAGGACCTTGGGCCATGGGGAAGCAATATCGACCCTGCTCTGGAATCCAAACTTCTCAGGCGAACCAGCGGGCTGCGGTTCCTTCTGGTGCACCTGCTTTGCTACGGCAGGTCTAAGGCGCCCTTCTGCGATTAACCACCTCCTTTGGCACAATAGGACAAACAACCTTTTTTTCTTTTTAAATAGCAGCTTTAATGAAATATAATTCATATGCCATATAGTTCCCCCATTTAAAGTGTGCAATTAAATGTTTTTAGTATATTCACAGAGTTGTGTAGCTATCAACACAATCAATTTTAGAACATCCTCATCTCCCTAAAAAGAAACCCCACACCCATTAGCAGCCACTTCCCATCCCTCTCCCTGACTTGGCAAACAGGAATCTGTTGGTGCACATCCACCTGTTCCAGAATTCACGTAAATGGAGTCATACAACGTGGCCTTTTGTGTCTGGCTTGTCTCACTTAGCATGATGTTTCTAGGTTCCTCTGTGTCGTAGCATGAACTCATATTTTATTTATCAATTCCTCCATTGATGGACATTGAGTTCGTTTCCACTTTTTGGCTATTATGAGACATGCTGCTATGAACATTGTATGCAAATTTTTGTGTGGACCGACGTACGTTTTAATATCTCTTGGTAGATACCTGGGCGTGGAATTGCTGATTCATATGGGAATTACGTGTTTAACCTCTTGAGGAACTTCCAGACTGGTTTCCAAAGTGGCTGCACCGTCTTACATTCCCACTAGCAGGGTATTAGGGTTCTAGTTTCTTCACATCCTCACCAACCCTTGTTATTGTCTGTCTTTTTGATTACAGCTGTGTTAGCTTCCTATCGCTGCTATAACGAATTGTCACAAATTTAGTGGCTTAAATCAGTGGTCCCCAACCTTTTTGGCACCAGGGACAGGTTTCATGGAAGTCAATTTTTCCATGGACGGGGGAGGCGGACCGGTACTGGTCCATGGCCCAGGGATTGGGGACTGCAGGACCTTCAACAACATAAATTTGTCTTAAAATTCTGGATGTCAGAAGTCTGAAATGGGTCGCATGGGGCTAAAATCAAGGTGTCGGCAGGGCTGTGTTCTTTCTGGAGGCTCGAGGGGGTTCCTTGTCTTTTCCAGCTTGGAGAGGCTGCCCACATATCCTGGCTTACAGCCCCACCAACTTCAAAGCCAGCGATCACATCACCCTGACCCTGCTTTCCTTGTCACGTCTTCTTCTCTGACTCTGACTCTTTCACTTACGAGGACCTTTGCAATTACATTGGCCCACTTGGATAATCCAGGATAGTCTCCCCATCTCAAAATGTTTAATTTAGTCCCACCTACAATGTTCCTTTCACCAGATAAGGTCACACATTCACATGTTCTAGGGGATTAAGATGGTGAATGTCTTTGGAGGGTCATTATCCTGCCTGCCGCAGTAGTCACCCCGAGGAGTGGGAAGAGGTATCTCGTGGTTTTGATCTGTATTTCCCTGATGGCTAATGTTGAGCGTCTTTTCATGTGTTTATTGGCCATTTATGTATCTTCTTTGGAGAAATGTCTATTCAGATCCTTTGCTCATTTAAAAATTGGGTTGTCTTTTTATTATTGAGTTGTAAGAATTCTTTGTATATTCTAGGGGCAAGTCCTTTATCAGATATATGATTTACAAATATTTCTCTTATTTTATGGTTGTCTTTTCATTTTCTTTGTCCTTTGAAGAGCGAAATATTTTAATTTTGATGAAATCCAGTTTATTATTTCTTTGTGTGTGTGTGCTTTGGTGTCATACCTAAGAAACCATTGCCTAATCTGAGGTCATGAAGATTTATCCCTATGTTTTCTTCTAGGAGTTTCATATTTTTAGCTTTTACATTTAGATCTTTGATCCATTTTGAGTTCATTTTGTATATGGTGTGAGATAGAGGTCCAGCTTCATTCTTTTGCATGTGGATGTCCAATTGTTGCAGCACCGTTTGTTGAAAAATCTATCCTTTCCCCATAAAATGCTCTTGGCACCATTGTCAAAAATCAATTGACCCTAATTGTGAGGGTAAATTTATGGACTCTCATTTCTATTCCATTAATCTAAATGTCCATTCTTATGCCAGTATATGGCACTATCCTTTTTGTTTGTTTGTTTGTTTGTTTGTTTGTTTTCAGACAGGGTCTTACTCTGTTACCCAGGCTGGAGTGCAGTGGCACCATCATAGCTCACTGCAGCCTTGAACTCCTGGCCTCAAGTGATCCTCCCCAAATGCTGGGATTGTAGGTGTGAGCCACCACACCCAGTATCTTGATTACTGTCGCTTTGTATTAAGTTTTGAAATCAGGAAGGGTGAATCTTCCAGCTCTGTTCTTCTTTTTCAAGATTGTCCTGGCTATTGTGAATACGTTGCAATTCTTTATAGATTTTAGGATCAGCTTGTGAATTTCTACAAAGAAGCCAGCTGGAATGCTCATAGGGACTGTGCAAATTAATTTGGGGAGTACTGCCATCTTACAATATTAAGTCTGTCAGTCTATGAACATGAGTTATCTTTCCACTTATTTAGGTCTTTTTTAATTTCTTTCAATAATGTTTGTAGTTTTCAGAGTATAAGTTGGGCACTTCTTTTGTTAAAATTATTCCTAGTTATTTTGTTTTTGATGCTATTATAAATGGAATTATTTCTTAATTTTACTTTTGGATTTTTCATTGCTAGCATATAGAAATACAATAGATTTTTGTATATTGATATTGTACCCTGCAACTTGCTGAAACTCATTAATGAGTTATAATAATTTTTTAGTTAATTCCTTAGGGTTTTCTATATACAGGATCATATCTATGAATAGAAGATAGTTTTATTTTTTCTTTTCCTGTCTGGGTGCCTTTTATTTCTCTGTCTTGCCTAATTGCCGTAGCTAGAACCTCCAGTACGATGTTGGTAGAAATGGTGAGAAAAGACATCCTTGTTCTGTTCCTGATCTTAGGGGGAATGCACCCACTCTTTCACCATTAAATATGTTGTTAGCTGTAGGTTTTTCATAGATTCCTTTCATGAGATTGAGGAAGTTTCCTTCTATTCCTAGTCTTTTTGAGTGTTTTTATCATGAAGGGGCTTTGAATTTTGTCAAATGCTTTTTTGTGTATTTGTTGAGATGATCATGTGGGTTTTGTTCTTTATTCCACTGATGTGGTTTATTACATTTAGTTGATTTCCTGCTGTTAAACCAACTTTGCATGACATGTAATCCTTTTTATATGCTTCTGGATTCAGTTTGCTAGTATGAAGCAACCCTTCTGATGTCAGGATTCCCTGGGGGCAGCAAATCACTGCTCCTTCCTCCTAAACCATTCTACAGATTCATTTGCAAGAATCTTCCTTACTTCCCTTGGCTCCATCTCTCCCATGTTAGCCCCAGGACTGCCTATATTCACCTGTCTGCAGTCTCTCACCTTGCTGGGCTCTGATATTTTACAATTAGAGGTCCATTCCTTTGACTTAAGAATTCGTCCCAAGTTAAAATGGGACAAAGGTATCAGGAGAAGTAATGTGCTAAACTCCACAGTCACATCCAACTTAGGGTGAGTGAGTGAATCCATCCTTTCTGGAGAGAAGGTTTTGCTTGGGAAGGTGGAAAGTGTGGGTGCCGAGGAGGGAAGGAGAGAGGGAAGGTGCTGGGGTCATTGTTGGCTCCTACGTGGTACTCACTGTTTTCCCGAGGTTTGTCTATAATCCATGGATCCTCTTAATCCCACAACATTTCAGAGTTAATTAACGTGGCCTTGGTGGTTGGAATGGGGAGAGAGATAGAACTTTTATCTTCAAAATGATAACAGTGAACCTGGGTTCAAATCCCAGCTTTTCTACTTATGAGCTCTGTGACCTTGGGTAAATTAATCTCTCTCTGCCTCTATCCTTCATTTATAAACGTGGGATAAGAATAGTACCTACTTACCAGGCTTTTGCTAGAATTAAATGAGTATGTGAAACTATGTGGCACATGATACACACTTGAGCATCAGCTGTCATCATTATTGATAGTAGCCAACTTCTGCGGTGTGCTATGTCCCCGATAGGTTGCGTGCCCCCAGGGTACAATATGTCGCGCTGCTGCTTTGGCTCCTACCCCAAGGTCTCCCATCCCTACAGGGTTGCCTGTGCTGGTCCAGCTCCCTTGCAGTCTCTAGAAGCCTCCACACTGTGGATCCAGGGTCACCGTCCCACCATCAGTCCCAAAGCACATGCTGATGCCGGTGGTTGAGCGGTGGAGCAGGACACCTGCCCTCACTGTGAGTCCCCTCTGAGGATCCTGTGGTCCTTTCCTGCATCAGACCTTCTGCAGCGCCACCCTGGCTCACTCAGCAGATGGCTGCAACTTCAGACCTTGCAGAGAAAGAGCTGAGGTCTTGGTCTCCTCCCTCCCAGCAGACCCTTGAGTTTCTGGAATACACGGCACCACCTTCCTCATGGTCTGGTGCCCCTGGGGTAGGGGCAGCCTTTCTCAACACAGAGACAACATCCTGGCGTGCCCTTTGCTTGGGGCAAGAGTTACCCACTGGCCTTATATTTATATAAATAAATATAATATGAAATAAATATAAATAAGTCACCCAAGTGATTTTTCCTATACTAACGACAAAAAATTGCTCCAAGGTGATGTCCCTTCTCTCCCTTCCCCTGCACAGGCTTAATGGTTTAAATGCCACTTCCTAAAGCACCCAGTTAAACACACACACACACATGCTCATCTAATATTTACAACAGTAGGTATTATTACCGTTTTTATAGCTGAGGAAACTGAGGCTCAAAGAAACCAAGCAATTTGCCCAAGCATTTCGGCCCCAGAGCTAATGCTCCTGACCCACACATTATCCTGCCCCTCACAGTGGGGTCCTGTGGGCCGCAGTCCCCCCTGGGGGTGGCCCATTCAGAGAGGGTGGCCAGCCTGGCTGCCTGGCCTGGGCAGAGGATGTTGGGCACAGATAGGTTTCTTCTGTCACCACAGTATGGGCCCAAGGGGCAGGTGGGGGAGTGCATGGGAGCTGGTGGGTTGGGCCCAGCTAGGGAGGCTGCAGGGGCACACCTGGAACAGGTGAGGAGGCACAGTGGGCGAGGCCTGGGGGAATGTGGCTGCCTCTGCCAGGGCCTGCCTGCTCCCACCTACCTACCCGTCTTTTTAGTTTTTTAGCATAACCACAGCCTGTTCTCGATGCAGAAGCTCCCAAAGCCTCCGAACACTCAGCCCTGACCCCTGAAGTCGGGGTCTTGGGCCAGCCCTGTGTCCAGGCCCCAGGAGGGCCTCCCTCCTCCTGCAGACCTCTCTGCCAGCAAGGCAGCAGGAGGGGTGTGCTTTTGGGCTGAGCAGCAGCTGATCGGAACGGATGATATGTTTTCACTCTGGTGTGTTCAACAGTGCAGATCGGACAGGGAGCGGAAACGGGAAAGATAAGTGGGAAATAAATCACCCAACTTGATTTAGTCATAATAGTAAGGAGAGGGGGGTTGCTGAGCTGCGATCAAAGCCTTGATCAGTGGCTCTGGGGGCAGGAGATGGAGCTTCCTCTGCCCCACACCAGCCCTCTGAAGCCCCTGCAGGAGACGCTCTGGGTCAGGGAGGGGGCAGCGGGTGATCGTGGACACACTCTGAGCTTGCTGGGAGCCCCGAGCCGCAGAGGCCTCGCCTGCCCTGCTACGCCTGGGGAAGGGGCTCTGCCTATCGAGTTTCTCAGAGGAAGTCACTCGGGGTTGGTGGGGGAGATGGGAAGTGCTTGACGGAGCTGATTCCTCCTATTTTTAATGCTCTCCAGAAAGCATCTTAGCCTTCCACTTCTTCCAGGCAGGACTGGGCCCGACTCCATCGGTCTGGCCTTTAGGGGAGAAGGAGGAGTCATGCGTTCTCTCGGCCGCCCCTTCCATGCCGGTGCCTTGCCCCTTGGAATGAGTCCAGGACTCTAACCTGGAGTCCTCCCACTGTACTGCTAGGCTGTTTCCCCTGTGCCTGTTGTGGAGTGGTGGATGGCGGTTGACACATCCCAGGAAGACAGGTTCCGTGTTCCCCTGAGCAGGGCTCAGGTGCGGGGACTGTTGCGGGGGCGCGGAGAAGGGCAGTGATGCTCAGCGGCCCAGCATCAGGGAGAAGACAGCTTAGGTGACGCAGGAATATCTATTCCAATTCACTAAGGGATATCTGCTCTGGCAAGTTATAAAATACCATTTCCACCGAGGCTGTAGAATTACTTACAGGCGCCACAATGAAACCAGACAACCTTTCAATCAAGCTGCCTGTTGTTCCCGCTTCAAGGCTGGCGAAATAAATACTGAGCAAATAAAGTGAGTCGGCATCTGAGCATTTTAATGAATAAAGAGTAGCGGGAGGGCCCGGGGAGTGGGGAGCTGCTGCACATGCCAGCAGACAGACCGCATGAGGCCCATGTGTCGGCTCCCCACGGTGTCCCTCCTCCCCCCACCCTCACCTGCCACGGCTCCAGCCCCTCCTCCTGGTAGGGCTTCATTATGCTTCCTTCCTGCTCTGGTCCAGAGCTCCATCCCCTGGCTCTGTGGCGCTGAGTGGCTCTGTCTGTGGACAAAGACCCAGCCAGGCCAGGGGGCCCAGTGACTAGCCCTATGGCCTCAGCAGTGTGCATCTGCCCCTGAGGGATTTGTTTTCTCAAGACACTGGAAGGAATCTTTGGGGTCAGTTTAGTGCTCTCTAGAGGGCAAGGGTCAAAAAGACTCAACTGCTGATGAGGTGACACCAGAGGGTAAGCAGTGACGTCAGGGCCTTGAAAGGGGGCTTCTAAAGTTGCTTTCATAGCGAGAACCAGAGCTCGCAGGGTTGCGGATAGGCACAGCTGGTGTGATGTTGATGGGAGACAAAGGGCTGCCTGCACGTCCAAGCTCTGTTTGGCTGCCCTCCCCTCTGTCCAAGAGGGGGCTGGTTGGACTGGGAAAGGTAGAACAAACCTGGGCAGCAGGACCGGAGCCCAAGGTGGTGCCAAGAGCAGAGGAGATGACGTGGCTGTGCTAGACAGGTGTGGCCGGCTTCGCTCCGTCCCTGCTGGGGTGCTGAGAGGAGACACTGCGGATGAGGTTGCTGAATCCCCGTCCGCCTCTCTGGGGAACTGCGCAGAAACGAAGAGAGGGCTGCAAGTGAGGAGTGTTGTTTTGCTTTTCAAGGGGGCGATGCAGGGGAGTGCTGCAGACGACCCCCAGATGAGCTCAACACCAGCCCCAGGCAGGCTTCTGGAACAGCTCTGGAATGGATAATCTTGGACGCAAAGGAAAGTAAGGGGTGATCGCCAGAAATTAGGATGGGTTCACTATAAACTAGCCATGCCAGACAAACAGACCTCTCTTTTATAAAATGCTGGTGGGTCAAAAGAATGTTCTGGATATAGGATGAGGATTTTAGCAGGGCATTTGTCATAACCTCCCATTGCAACCTGCAGGGTGTCCAGGGAGGAGCATTTGGAACAGGCCAAGGGAAATGAAGGCAAACGGATTGAGATCAAACTGGAGGCAAATTTCTCAGGATATGGGGATCCCCTGTTCGTTCCAAGATGTGTTATCAATGACATTGGTGCAGATGTAAAGGACATACTAATAAAACTTGTGAATGACCTAAAGCTACAAGGAGTAATAAATACCATGTGTAGTAGTAAAATAGTAAGAAAAATAATAGCTAATGCTTGACAGCACTTACCATATGCTAGGCATTGTTCTTAAACACATCACACGTTAACATTTAATTTTGATAGCATCCCAATAAGATAGGTAATATTGTTATTCCCATTTTACAGATGAGGAAACTGAGGACTAAGAGGTTAACCAGTTGCTGGACCAGGATGCACCCCAGGTCCTCTGGCCCCAGAACCTGTGCTCCTAACCCCATATGGAAGACATATGACATAAAGCAATTTCAATGGACTTGAATTGTGGGCGGAACTTGAGATGAAATCTAATAGGAATACACGGGAACTACTGTTTCCAGAATCAAAGGGCATTGAGACAGAATGGGGTGTGAGATTTGTCATAGCATATCTGTGAAACGTGTAGGAGTTTGGTTGGCTACGTCTTGGCCTGAATCAGGAGAGCTCCAGGTCAGTGACAGCTGGTCAGACCATCACTGTGGACTCCAGGCTCCATGATTCTATGTATTATTATTTCTTTTTCCTTTTATTTTTAGTTGACATGTAATAATTGCATATATTTATGGGATACAGAATGATATTTCAATACAGGTATACAATGTGCAATAATCAAGCTAGGGTAATTAGCATATCCATCACCTCAAACATTTATCATTTCTTTGTGTTGGTAGCATTCAAAATCCTCTCTTCTAGCTTTTGTAAAATATACAGTAAATTGTTAATTATAGTCACCCTGCAGTGCTACCCAGCACTAGAACTTATTCCTCCTATCTAGCTATAACTTTGTATCCATTACCAACCTTTTTGGCACCAGGCTGGTTTCATGGAAGACAATTTTTCCACGGACTGGGGAGGAAGGGGATGGTTTTGGGATGATTCAAGCACATCACATTTATTGTGTACTTTATTTCTATTATTATTACATACTATATATAATGAAATAATTGTACAACTCACCATAGGTTGGGGACCCCTGCTAACCAACCTCTTTCTATCTCCCTGTACCCCTACTATTCCCAGCCTCTAATAACCACAATGCTACTCTCTATTTCTATGAGCTCAACTTTTTTTTTTTTAGCTCCCACATGTGAGTGAGAACATGGTGATATTTATCTTTCTGTGCCTGACTTAGTTAGAGAAATGCATTTCTGTTGCAGCCCTGGACACAAGCCTTCTGGCTTCTACCCACAGAGCCACGATCCTTCGCAGGGGCTGGGGGTTAGTTAGCAGAACCAGGAGGAAGGATGTCACTGGAAAGTAACCCACTGTGTTCTGTTCTCCACTTGCAAGGAGAATGAATGCTCACCCTGATATACTGCAAAAACAAAACCAAACCAAAAAAAGTGACTCTTTCAAGATGAAAATAAAACTTTCTTCAGAAATTACCATATTCCTGATGCTCCTGGTAAAGAACAAATAATTTACATTTTAAACATTAAGAATGGTGTGAAGGCCGGGCGCGGTGGCTCACACCTGTAATCCCAGCACTCTGGGAGGCTGAGGCCGGAGGATCACTTGAGCCCAGGAGTTTGAGGTCGCTGTGAGCTAGGCTGACGCCACGGCACTCTAGCCCAGGCAACACAGTGAGACTCTGTCTCAAAAAAAAAAAAAAAAATGGTGTGAGTTTTTAAAAATATATATAAAAAAGGAACATGATGAGTTTTAAGAGATTTAGGAAACCAGATTTAGCTACTTAGGTCGGGCTCCACAGTTTTACAAGGACATTGACAAAATGGAGCAGGCCTGGGCCAGGGAGGTGGAATTAGGAGCCCCTGAGTATAATAACTAACTAGCTAACTAATATGCCAGCCGTTGAGGGACGGTTGGAATAACTGGAGATGGGCTGGGACTTATTGTCCTTGGCACCTGGAGGGCTGGCACGGGAACAGGCTGGACTTACCGCAGGTCTGCAAAAGGAGGACTCTGCCCAGGGCAGACCTTACAGCACATTTCAGTGCAATGCAAAGAAGCTTTTTCTAGCTCTTTAGGCTGTTTAAAATGGGCCAGTGACTGGAGGAAACCACATACAACTTGTTTAGCATAGTGCTTGGTGCATCGTTAAGTGTGCAAAAAATGGTAGCTATTATCGTGATGATGATGATGAACTTCAAACATTTGAATCCAGAATCTGCCGCTTGTTAAGCGCACGATTGTGAGTAAGGCAGTTCCCCTCTCTGAGTCTGTTTCCTCGCCTGTACAACAGGGATTATAACACCTACCTTGCAAAAATGTTGAGGATGGAAATTTAATGAGATCACTTACCAGTAAATGTTTTCTCAGGACATTCCTCAGAGGATGAAGGCTATGCCCGACCCCAGTGCAGGGCTCAGTGTGCCTCAGGTGCCCACTGGTAACGATACCCGTGAGAGCTGCCATTTGTGTGCCGGGCACTGTGCTAAGCGCTTTGCAGGGACTCTCTCATTCCCCACGACACCTGCTCGCAGTGGGTACCACGGCGGCTTTGCCATTCACTGTATTACAGATGAGGAAACTGGAATTTGGATGGTGGGAGAGCCGGTGCTTGACTCCAGGTCTGGCTGGTTCAAGTCCAAGACTTAAACAACGTCCTACTACCTCTCTGGGATGCAGCAGATTCTTTGCGAAGTGAGAGAAGAAGGCACGTGGGGTTTGCAAGTGCAAGGGATCTAGTCCAGTTTTCTTCCCCGTCACGCAAGCGTTCTTGCAGAGGATGAGCAGGCGTGGTGGAGTCTGCCCCAGGGCGGGGAGGCTGAGGCTCCCTCCGCCCCCTCCCCTTCCAGCCCCACTTGGGGCTTTTCTCTTTCAGCCTGTCTGACTCCATCTCGGTACTTTGTCCTGCTAATTCCGAGGCTGGGAGGGCGTGTGCAGTCTTTATGCCATTCAGCCCTAATTAGAAGTTCCTGACAGCTTGTTTGGGGCCCTGTCAGGCTCTCTGACTTGCCTTGCACCAATAAGTAAAAAGGAAAATTGCTGTCTGCTCCGTACCTGGATGCCTGCTGTCATTCTGCGCGGCCGTGCTGGCGGCGGCGCTCCGCTGATGGCGCCTATTCTGGGCATGCCAGTGCTGACTCGGCAGGGGCAGGGGGCTGCGTCCCCCCAGGCTTCACCCAGAGCTCCAGGGCCTGGGCCTGGAGGAACTAATTGATTGAGACTTGATCGGGGCAGCTGGCTGAGGCTTGAGGGTGGGAGAAATAGACCACTGGGCTTTGAAATCCAGATTTCAAGTCCTTTTGCTTTTGAAACCCCACATATGTTCAGGGTCAGGGTCTGCAAAGCACACTCAGGTCTTTTTATAGTGACCTATTGTGGGGACAGGAGGGCACAGTGGGGGTGCGGATCTTACATTTTGCTGGTGATGAGGGAATGGTACAGCAGAAGCCTGACCCCTGGACCCTCTACCCACTGATGTGCCTCCTAAGAAAGTCTTGAGAGTTCAGCAGTTAAGACACAAGATTGTGAAACTAGACCACCCCAGCTCAGACCTCTGCTCTGCCACAGATAAGCTGTGTGTCCTTGAGCAAGTCATTTCACCTCTCTGGGCTTAGTTTCTTGTCTGGAAAATGAGAATAATAATAGAGCTGTAAGGATTAAATAAAGCCTTCAGGACAGTACCTGACACCTAGTAAGCACTCTATAAATGTCAGCCATTATTAATCTCACAGGACTCTTAGCTAGAGCATTATAGTTAAGTGGCTTGAATTGCAGTTAGACTGTATATTACCTTCGTGATCTTGGGCAAGGTACCTAACCCTGACCCTGAGTTTCTTTATTTCTAAAAACAGATATATAACAGTATCCTCCCCTAGGTTTTTTGGGGTTTTTTTTCTTTTTTTTTTTTGAGATAGACTCTTGCTCTGTTACCTGGGCTAGAGTGCAGTGGCATCATCATAGCTCACTGCAACCTCAAACTCCTGGGCTTGAGTGATCTGCCTGTTTCAGCCTGCCATGTAGCTCGGACTACAGGCGCACACCACCAGGCCTGGCTAATGTTTTCTATTTTTAGTAGAGACAGGGTCTCACTCTTGCTCAGGCTGGTCTCAAACTCATGAGCTCAAGTGATCCTCCTGCCTCGGCCTCCCAAAGTGTTAGGATTGCAGACGTGAGTCCCCAGGGTTATTATGAGGATTGAATGAGATTATGTATGTAAAACATTTAGCATGGCCTAGAACAGAGGTCAGCAAACTGTAGCCCATGGGCCAAATCAGTCTCATTGCCTGTTTCAGCAAACAGACTTTTATTTGAACAGAGCACCTCTCTTTCCTTTAAGTATTGTCTGTGTGGCTTTCTAGCTACGACAGAGTTGAGTATGGCCCAGAAAGCTATAAATATTTGCTGTCTGGCCCTTCACAGAAAAAGTTTGCCGACCCCTGGCCTGTAACATAGTAAGTGCTCATTAAACAGTGGTTGTCATTAACAAGTGATTGTCATTGTAATTTCCACACTGCTTCACTTGGAGTCTGGAGGCCAAGCTTGCAGTAACAGGTCACTTCTAAGACTTTCTAACCGGACAGGGTGTTTTAAAGGTCTCATATGATGGAGGAATTTTTTGAACATTTGTCTGGTCTGTGTATATTTTTAGAAAGAAAAACGAAGAGTGATATTTAGTAGGGTCATATACCTTCCTGAGCCATGTATTTCCTGTCTTAAGGGATTCTGGGAATTAGGGAGCTGTCTCTCTCTCAACTCCATTGATTAATTCCACCAGCAAGGAAACTTTTATTCCTCACTGCTGCATAGCCAACCCCCCCCAAAAAAAACTCTGGCTGGATTTCACATATCCAACCCATCTGAATTATTGGACAAAGGCACCACAATACTTGAACTGAGTTTGTGATTCCTGGCACACAGTTAACCACCCCTTGTCCCCAATATGGGGTCTTAGAAAGGATCCTGAGAGCTGCCTTGGTGTCATTTAGGCCAGGAGAGCCCTGCCCATTCATGGCAGTTCAAGGAACAGTCCTGTGGTCCCCAGGCTGTGCTGGCCTGGGAGAGGGGAGAGCCGACGCTGGCAATGCCCCACTGACCTCGCATCCAGGCAGGCTATTATCACTCAATTTTTACGCTGTGTTCCGGACACTGCTCCGCCTGCCACGGATGTGCAGCCATTAAAATATTAATGTCTGGCATGTGGCAAACATTTAAAATATGCTGAGACTGGGAGCTGTTGAGCTGGGCCTTGTTGACACGCTGTCTCACCTGGGTGTTGTTTGCTATGTAAATGCCAAGGATTCCTCCCTGAAGTTGGAACCAACACTTCTCATCTTTCATTTCCTCCTGGGGCAGATTGGTAAGGTGGGCAATTGCCCCGATGGACCAAGTAGGTGTGTTTTAGTGCCAGTTGCTAGGGGGCATTTCAAAGGGCTGGTTTCGGGGCGTCGCCAATAACAGCAACCCTGGACATGCGTCGAGGACAGCTCTGGGCCAGGCACCGGGCTCGGCACTGTGGGGTTGGGGACCTGGCCACTGCCCACCAGACGCTTACAGTTCACCAGGGGGTTAATTACTGTTCACCAGCGCCCAGAATACAGCATGGGGCAGGGCAGGCAAGATGCGCAGAGTGGGCCTCCACCCCTCCCATGCCCCTGCAGCCATCGCTGGTCCATCCTGGCAGTCCTTTTTGGCTGACCTTCCAACCAGCCTCCCAATCCTTACCAATACAGGAAAACACCTCCCACTTGAGACGAAACCAATTGGTTGTCCCCAGTGGAGGAAATGACAAGTGATATAGGAGGAGTTCCGATGAAGACCGAGGGGGCTCCGACGGGGTGGCGCCCTTCTGGGTGGGGAGAGGCAAGGCTGCAAGGAGGAGATGGCTTGGAGGTTGGGCAGGGTGGAGCACGTGAGTGGGGAGTGCGGCAGTGCTGGCGGAGGGGAGGGTATGGGAGAGCAGGCTGGGAGGTGGGGCCTGCAGGGCAGGTACAGAAGCCACAAGCAGTGTCCTTGGTCACTTTGGGTCCCTGCCATGTGGCAGGAGCCTGATCGGCCATCCTAGAAATGGTGGCTCAAGGCTGCCTCTGTTCTCTGGCTTTCCCCAGTGGTTTGTTTAGCTGATAAAAACCTTGGGAGATCTTTCCTCTATCTAGGAGTCTCTAGAAAGGTCTGTGCCCTCCCAAACTAAACAGAAAGCAGATGACACGGCCTGGTGTCGGGGCCTGTCTAGGATGAAGATGTCTGGCGTTGCCAACCAAGGGTTGCCAGCCTTTCTGTAAAGGACCAGAGAGTAAATATTTTAGGCCATGCAGGCCCCGAGATCTCTGTCGCAACTGCTAAGCTCCTCCATGGCAGCGCACACGCAGCTGTGGACAATAAATACACGGACAAGTGGGCATGGCTGTGTTCCAAAAACACTCTATTTACGGACACAGAGATTTCAGTTTCATGCGACTTTAATGTGTCATGAAATAATATGCTTCTTTTGGTGTTTTCTTTTTTCCCCCAACCATTTCAACCACAAAAAGGCCATCCTTCGCTCTCGGATTGTACCAAACAGGCAGTGGGCTGGATTCGGACTCCTAAGCTAGTCAAATCATGTCTCAGAGTTGGCTGGCACTTTTGACTTGTTTTAGCTCCCCTGGGCTGCCCTCCCCGCTCTGGCTAGGTGTGCTCACCTGTTCTGATGGTGGGGGAGAGCACTGGTTTTGTGGAGCTCATGGCCGTGATGTGTCTCCGTGAGAGGCCAGGGCTGAGGGTTAGCTTAAGCTTTTAAGGAGCAAAACCCAAAGCTCTGTACAGTGCCCATCTACGAGCTGCTTTTGCTCTTTCCTACAGACCTCCCGGTAATTGGTGGTCCGAGAGGGTCAAAGGTCAGGGCATTGAGGCCCAGAGAGGGGAAGTGATTTGCCCAAGGCTGTTCAGCTGGTTAATGGTATAGCTGGGACAAGAAGCCTGGCTGTCCAGGGATAGATTCTTTCCACTCCATCATGAGATAAAAGGGTCTCCTGGTTAAGCACCTTCTTGGCCTCTGGCCCCAGGCTGTCGGGAAGCAGCCCTGGCCTTTGCTCCTGCCATCGTTCATGCCCATTTGCTGCCACGTCTTTCTGAGAAGGGAAGGACGTGACCAACAGGCAGCAGCCTGGAGGTAGTAAAGGGAGAAGTAAAACATGATAAATCGCTGCTAATGCTGCTGGGTGACTGAGATAAAGGCTTGATTGTTTGGGCAGCATAAATCAACACCCTGAGCTGGGTGGGAAATAAAGCAATAATTTAAATCTATTTTCAGGGTCTTGTGGGCCGAGTGACTGACCGGGAATTGATATCTGAGGACACAATAATGGATATGGGAGGGTTATAAATGGTTAAACCACACCAGCTGGAGAGCTCTGTACTCGTCCAGCTAGTCACAAGCCCTGTGGGTGTGCCCCAGGCAGAACCGTAACTCCCGCCCCTGCTCTGTGGAGGGGTCCCAATAATCCGCTTGTCCATCTCCCCCAGCCAGACCCCCACTGACAGCCTCTGCCCCTCCTGCAGGCCCCCAGCTATTTGCTCACAATGTCTCACGGAGGGACTATTTCCGTTAGGCCCTGTGCTGGGCACAGAGGCTTCCGAAGTACACAGGACAAAATTAGCACCACCAGGCAGTAAGTTCCACGTGAGCAAGAACTGTGGGTATGGCTGTCTAGGTCCCCACCACACCCAGTGCCCAGCACAGTGCCTGGCACACAGTAGGTGCTCAATGTATTTTTTCTGGGAGAAGAAAATGACCAAACAAACAAAAAAAGTCACAATGAAGTGCATTAACTTCTGTACAGAGACTGGACTGCGGCAGGGGTGTGAGGGGGACCGAGGGGAAGCCGGACACTTAGGTTTTCCTGCAAGACCCAGGGATGGTTCGGGAAATCGGCAGAAGAGGTGAAACCCGAGCTGAGTCTTGAGATAGGAGTTGAATTGGACAAGGAGGGGGGCGCTCCAGGTGCGGCACAAAGGCCTGGAGGAGGCGGTGCTGCTGCCTTGGAAACCAGAATCATCAGGATCCTGGAGAAAGGTGATGGATGCCACACCAGTAGATTATAGTTTGTATTTCCTTTTTTTTTAAGCCTATTTATTTTTAATTGACAAATAAAATTGTATGTATTTATTTTGTGCAACATGATGTTTTGAAATGATAGTTTCCATTTGCAATTTGTATTTCCCTACATCCTGCTTTCTCTTCTTCCTGGGGTGGTTTCTCTTGGCTTGCGAGTGTCCATGGAGGGGAGGGAGGGGACAATGGCACAGGGCACAACAGAGGGACCCCTGGACTGGCGAGGTGGGAAGTGTTCAGATGGATGACTTCTAGGTTCCTTCCGTTCCTTCTAGGCTCTTGTTGATGCTTTAAATAATTTCTGGGCAGGTACCACCTGCTGATGCTGAGATGCCCTTCCGGCCCCTAATCAAGGGTTAGGCACTTAGTAGACTTTAATAAATATTTAGTGATGGAT